>JAYXIM010042223.1:0-118585 GCA_037575425.1 Anastrepha fraterculus | reverse complement strand
GGGATATAAAAATTTAATCAAAGCATCAAATTCTTTTTGCAAACTACAGAATATTTCAAAAAGTTGCAAACTACTCTCCAGTTTGCGACACAGTTTGTACGCCGGATTTTTAACTGACATGATAGGGATGATTTTCAGGTAGTTTCCCAACCAGCTGGACTCAGTGAGCGAGATATGGTACCTCATTGAATTTACCTCCAATGAAGTTACAATTTTTGCCAGTTATAGATTTTATATAGCTTATAAGTTCTAAGCGAACACATAACGGTTTGTGAAGCAAAGAGTTAGCAATAGGGATGAATAGAAGAATTCGACATCAGATTTAAGATCCATGTTGTTAATAAATTCCAAATCGAGTGTAAGCTCTTTTTAACGTAAGTGCAAAAAATTGCTGGACGTCATCATCAAAATACCATTTGACGTTTGGCAAATTGAAGTCGACTAATATTAAAATACTTTAATTATAATTCAGACTATGCAAAGTTGAGCAGCAGTTGTTCGTAAGTGTTTTATCACAGTATAGTATGATTTGCATGTGCTTAACAACCTTCGTAACTTCTAGATGTGGTAACTCGTATTTTCCTTGCCTGTGTATAAATTCCTTTTCCGTATATACATTCTCTTTTGTCGTCTGACATTCATGTTCATTCCACATTCGCTCGATATTGTTACCAAATGTTTCGCGAATATTCATGATACGTCTCAATATTTATGAAAATTAGAGCAACATAACAAACGAAAAACCAAAAGAAATTCGCCATACACCCCTGAGTTGGAAGTATTTTTGCAAAGTAAAAGTTTTTTTAACATTCGTAGAGCTCGCCTTTTTAAAATTGTTTCATTATATTTGCTTTTGGCTCGGATCTGAAATTAAGAAATATAGATGTTTTTATCCCGAGGAGAAATTTTTTTTGTTTTAAAGTTAATCAATTATCTGTAGAAATATTGCCGTTGCATTTTCTTCAGGCATTCAGTCGGAATTTTAGCTTTTATACCGATCAAAAATGTCAGTTTTAAAGTATGTGAAGTATTCTTGCGGCCTATGATCGCATTTTAGAAAAACGTATGTACATACCCAAGTTCTTTGTCAGGATTGGAGTAAACTTTGATATCTAATATATTTTCGCCAGAACAACGTATGTAAGGTATAAATTCGATTTGATGAAAAGTACAATTGGTAGTTAAACAGTTTCGCTTACATGAAATCAAAAATTTTGCTTTTTTACATAATTAAAAAAGGACGATCGAGTTATTTTCATTTGCACAAAATCATAAACAAATCATTTGCCGTTCGGAGTCGACTTAAAACTCTAGGTCCCTCCACTTGTGGAACAACATTAAGACGCACGCCACAAATATGAGGAGTATCTCGGCCAAACACCCAATAAAGGTTGTAAGTGCCAATTATGTACATTAATTTGGTTACTTGATATGATGTCTAAAACTTAAACGTTTTCGATAAAGTTTTGAATTTACGGTTTTTCACTATTACCAAAAAAGCTTGTATGGAACTATTAAAAAGTAGTATGTCTTTTCAGCTATTCAAAAAGGTGTAACCTTCTAAATAATAATGTCCTGAAGTATGACCAAATCGTTTTAACAAACCCTTCTTCATACTTTAGCGTGCTTGACGGGTGATCTCACAGCATTCAACTTCTTTCAGGGCTCATCCCAAAGACTTTATTTACGTAAATGCGGTGTTCCTCCGTAGACTGTATTGACTGTTCTAAAATGTATGCAATTAATTTAAGTTACTGTTTTCTCAATTTCTTTGATATTGACTTAAATGTTTCCTATTTTATTCAGGTATCTAGAATGGATTCTAATTTCAAAGTATTTAGATATTCCATTTTCATTTAATAAAACCTAAGAAGCAAATAAGCAAGTCTTCTATTTGCTGAAATCCTAGTGACATTACCTGTATATTCGCATTATTCCGCCATGATTTTGTCTACTTCCATTAACAAAATTAAATATAAGTTTTAAATTTATTTTTCTACAATTTTTGTTTAATTTAAATGGTGGATATTTTGTTTCCATATTTCGATTTTTTTCTATATTTTCATTTCATAAATATATAATTTTTACTATTATTTTCTAGTTTAATTAAAAAGCAAAACAGTTTGCTTTGGTAAAAAATAAATATGTATACAAAACAATATAATATATAATAATATACACATGTATACATGTATATCATTATATATATTATATTACATATTTATAATAACAAAAATAATATATATACATACATATAAATATATACGCACGGTTGGTTAGAAACTCAGCTCAGAACACAACTAGTTAATATACTCAAATGTATATAGTAGATATAGTACATGTGATTCACATTCGTCGGAATTGGCGCTCTGATGTGCAACTACAAACACGATAAGTCGCCGGTGAGATACAAGAAAAGTGGAAACCCTCGCTGTTATCATTCACATTTACCATATAGGCACCACAGATAATGCACTTTGTTGCTTGACAACGGCTCAGCTCACAGAGGATTAGACCCTGACGCGTCCAGCGATGTGTCGTCACACTTTAAAGAGCTGCTCTGCTGTGAAACGCGAAGTGATGTGCTACGGATGAGTCCTAGGCGCTGCGGTATCTACACATACACAAAATTTAAATTTTCAACACCTTGATAATTATATCTTCAAATTAATGATTTACCGAATTTTCCGAAAAATTCGATGTCGGTTCGGGATTGCTGAAACTAAAGAAGGTTATGCACTTACACGCATTGATAAAATTACTGACTACCTTTAGTTACCTGTACGTGCACATTTTTATTCTTTCCAATTCATTCTGCAATGTAGAATAGTCTCTATACAGATCATGATATTGTCTTAAGAATTTTTGTTTTTCCTCCAGCAACAGTCTGCAAATATAAAAGTGAAAACCAACTAAGTTAATTTCGATTATTCAGTGTTCTACACATATTTTTTATATGCAAAATATTATTATTATTTTTTTTAGATCTCTATTTATTTCATACAATCTGTCATAATAATAACAATAAGTACTATTTTTACCTACAATTTAAAGAAGAATAACTTAGAGTAAGAACTCCCAGTGGAATTCGTTACTTAATAATGAATATCATATAACATATATATTATACAATTTTACAACTTTTGCATTTACGTAAATTATGTTTTAAAACTTTGCATTAAATCGTTAGGCTGACATTTTTTAATCTTGAAAAGTAGCTTATCTTGGAAAGGTTATTTTCTCGCTTATTCGATTAAGTGGCAAGTCGGTTGTTGTATCTCTGGCTGAGGTCGTTTATTTCTTCGAAAACTGTCGTAACTTTCACGGTGCAATATCTCGTTTTGTACAAACCATGGCGCATTGGCACACATGCGGAGCACCTTTGACTGAAATCTTGGCATAATTTCTAGATTTGATTTTGCAGCTGAGCCCCATAATTGAACTCCATACGTCCATATCGGTTTCAGAATAGATTTGTAGATAAGCACCTTATTGTCTAGTGTAAGTGCTGAATTGTAGCCAATTAACCAGTGTAGTGATCGCAATTTTAGTCCAAGTTACTTTCGCTTTAAAAATATATGCGATCGCCAAGTAAGACGCCGGTCTAATAGAATACCTAAATATTTGTTAAGAGATACGACAGGACATGAGCCATTTCGAAGTGTGAATGTTATCTGCGCCGATTTGCTTTCGTTAGCTTTCATGCCCCATTTTTTCATCCAGTCGCTAACACTGTTAAGGTTTTCTTGTAGGTAATCAGAAACAATAGAGGGAAGGGTACTCCTGGCCATGACGACAGTATCATCAGCATACGTTGCTGTATATGTGTTTTTTGATAGTGCCAGCAGGTCTGCCGTGAACAAAGTGTATAAGACGGGGCCTAGAACACTTCCTTGTGGTACACCTGCTCTAATTGCGTGAAAGATATAATATATATTAGGGTTGATTTAAAAATCGCTCGTTGCTCTGTGAAAATCGTATTCTAGGGATCAAAATAAGAAACTTTGCCGAAGGAACCATACCTCTAAAACGAATTCTGATGTCCCCCAATTCATTATATACATATATAATATAATATATACATATACGTATATATAATTGGCGCGTACACCCTTTTTGGGTGTTTGGCCAAGCTCCTCCTCCTATTTGTGGTGTGCGTCTTGATGTTCCACAAAATGGACGGACCTACAGTTTCAAGCCGACTCCGAACGGCAGATATTTTTATTTTTATTTTTATGAGGAGCTTTTTAATGGCAGAAATGCACTCGGAGGTGCACTCGCCATTACCTGCTGAGGGCGGCCGCTATTAGAAAAAGGTTTTTCTTCTTTGGTGTTTCACCGAGATTCGAACCTACGTTCTCTCTGTGAATTCCGAATGATAGTCACGCACCAACCCATTCGGCTACGGCTAGCGAAAGATAACAGCTTTTAAATATGATGTGCAGAGCAACTCGTGAAGTATAATTGTGATTTTGCAAAACTTCACGGACTGTTGAACTTCCGCCCACACTCATTGCTCACTAGCAAGAAGTCTTGTCGAAATCTCTGACTTTGCGGCAACTTTGCTCAAAAAAAATACTTTCGGCGTGGTCAGATATTTTCCGTTGCCGTTCTTTTGCAGATTTTGGCTCCAACCTATTTTCATTTTTTGTACGATTTATTATGTTATAAACATATTGTCGGGTTGAATAAAACATTTCTGAGGACTGGTGCACACTTCTTCCTAATGCATAATTATAATAGACCAACTATGACTTGATATTTTAATCAACAAATTGCTCTTACGATCACTTTTAGGACTGAATGATGACTAACGTGTGTGTATCAACTCAGTGAAATTGTGGTATACCAAATCATTTTAGCAAATGATGCCGAAAATAGATATGTTAAAACACTTTCTTGACAGCTGAGAAAAACATTTGTTTTATTTTTTTTATTTTTTGCTTTGGCGGGTTCAAAAAGTTTACCATTACGAAGTACTGGTAACTATGCAACTTAAGGAAATGATTTTGAAAGGCTCTCCAAATTCAAAAAGAAGCTATTGTTTTAGTTAAAAAAGGGCAAAAAACTTGAATATTTTAGTACAAGAAACATTTTCTGACAAACTGTATATAAATAATAAAATTAAGTAACCATTTCAATATATATTACAGTTGAAGTCAAGTTCTAATTGCAAGAGATAACGGTTGCGACAAAATAAAGGGTGTTTTTTTTAGAGGTTAGGTTTTCAAGTTGGCACTACTTTTTTCGTAGATGGTCTTTTTGACAGCTGTCACTTGACTTATGCTCAGTTTGGTTTGCCATTTCATAATGAACACCTGAACAACGTTTGCAAATCGTGCAAATTTATTACGAAAATAATGGTTCGGTTCGCGCGACTTTCACAAGAAAATTTTGTTCAGCGATGAAGCTCACTTTTGGTTGAATGGGTATGTCAATAAGCAAAATTGTCGCATTTGGAGTGAACATAATCCACAAGCCATTGCTGAGACGCCGTCACATCCTCAAAAAGTCACTGTTTGGTGTGCTCTATGGGCAGAGGGAATCATTGGTCCATATTTCTTTAAAAATGAAGCCGGCCATAATGTTACAGTCAATGGAGAGCGCTATAGAGCCATGATTAATGACTTTTTCGTGCCTGAATTGGACGATGTTGATGTGGACGACCTTTGGTTCCAACAAGACGGCGCTACATGCCATACAGCCAACGCAACAATCGATTTATTGAAGGAAACTTTTGGTGAGCGCATTATCTCGCGCCGTGGACCTGTGGCGTGGCCTCCAAGATCGTGCGATATAACACCGCTGGACTATTTCTTGTGGGGCTATGTGAAGTCGCTTGTCTACGCAGATAAGCCCGAGACGATTGACGTCTTGGAAGAGAATATTCGGCGCGTTATTGCTGACATACGGCCCCAATTGCTGCAAAAAGTGGTCGAAAATTGGGCCTCTCGGCTGGAATTTATTCGAACCAGCCGCGGCGGCCACTTGCCCGAAATCATTTTTAAAACATAATGGCAAACCCTTATCTTTATAATAAAGCTAAATTCTTGGCCATAACATTAAATATTAAATTATATACGTTTTATTTCATCTTGAAAACCTAACCTCTAAAAAAAACACCCTTTACAAGTGGAAAAAAAGAAAGCAAAAACAGCAAAACAAAAAAACAAGCAAAGCAAATAAATAATTTTTCTTGCTGTGCAAAGAAATTTTTAAAGTTCGATCTTTGCCCTAGAAATGCAAAAGACTTTCATATCATCTTGCCGCCTATCACTCACTTTTAAAAGGCTTTCAACTAAGCAAGCTGAGGTCGTTTATTTCTTCGAAAACTGTCGTAACTTTCACGGTGCAATATCTCGTTTTGTACAAACCATGGCGCATTGGCACACATGCGGAGCACCTTTGACTGAAATCTTGGCATAATTTCTAGATTTGATTTTGCAGCTGAGCCCCATAATTGAACTCCATACGTCCATATCGGTTTCAGAATAGATTTGTAGATAAGCACCTTATTGTCTAGTGTAAGTGCTGAATTGTAGCCAATTAACCAGTGTAGTGATCGCAATTTTAGTCCAAGTTACTTTCGCTTTAAAAATATATGCGATCGCCAAGTAAGACGCCGGTCTAATAGAATACCTAAATATTTGTTAAGAGATACGACAGGACATGAGCCATTTCGAAGTGTGAATGTTATCTGCGCCGATTTGCTTTCGTTAGCTTTCATGCCCCATTTTTTCATCCAGTCGCTAACACTGTTAAGGTTTTCTTGTAGGTAATCAGAAGCAATAGAGGGAAGGGTACTCCTGGCCATGACGACAGTATCATCAGCATACGTTGCTGTATATGTGTTTTTTGATAGTGCCAGCAGGTCTGCCGTGAACAAAGTGTATAAGACGGGGCCTAGAACACTTCCTTGTGGTACACCTGCTCTAATTGCGTGAAAGATATAATATATATTAGGGTTGATTTAAAAATCGCTCGTTGCTCTGTGAAAATCGTATTCTAGGGATCAAAATAAGAAACTTTGCCGAAGGAACCATACCTCTAAAACGAATTCTGATGTCCCCCAATTCATTATATACATATATAATATAATATATACATATACGTATATATAATTGGCGCGTACACCCTTTTTGGGTGTTTGGCCAAGCTCCTCCTCCTATTTGTGGTGTGCGTCTTGATGTTCCACAAAATGGACGGACCTACAGTTTCAAGCCGACTCCGAACGGCAGATATTTTTATTTTTATTTTTATGAGGAGCTTTTTAATGGCAGAAATGCACTCGGAGGTGCACTCGCCATTACCTGCTGAGGGCGGCCGCTATTAGAAAAAGGTTTTTCTTCTTTGGTGTTTCACCGAGATTCGAACCTACGTTCTCTCTGTGAATTCCGAATGATAGTCACGCACCAACCCATTCGGCTACGGCTAGCGAAAGATAACAGCTTTTAAATATGATGTGCAGAGCAACTCGTGAAGTATAATTGTGATTTTGCAAAACTTCACGGACTGTTGAACTTCCGCCCACACTCATTGCTCACTAGCAAGAAGTCTTGTCGAAATCTCTGACTTTGCGGCAACTTTGCTCAAAAAAAATACTTTCGGCGTGGTCAGATATTTTCCGTTGCCGTTCTTTTGCAGATTTTGGCTCCAACCTATTTTCATTTTTTGTACGATTTATTATGTTATAAACATATTGTCGGGTTGAATAAAACATTTCTGAGGACTGGTGCACACTTCTTCCTAATGCATAATTATAATAGACCAACTATGACTTGATATTTTAATCAACAAATTGCTCTTACGATCACTTTTAGGACTGAATGATGACTAACGTGTGTGTATCAACTCAGTGAAATTGTGGTATACCAAATCATTTTAGCAAATGATGCCGAAAATAGATATGTTAAAACACTTTCTTGACAGCTGAGAAAAACATTTGTTTTATTTTTTTTATTTTTTGCTTTGGCGGGTTCAAAAAGTTTACCATTACGAAGTACTGGTAACTATGCAACTTAAGGAAATGATTTTGAAAGGCTCTCCAAATTCAAAAAGAAGCTATTGTTTTAGTTAAAAAAGGGCAAAAAACTTGAATATTTTAGTACAAGAAACATTTTCTGACAAACTGTATATAAATAATAAAATTAAGTAACCATTTCAATATATATTACAGTTGAAGTCAAGTTCTAATTGCAAGAGATAACGGTTGCGACAAAATAAAGGGTGTTTTTTTTAGAGGTTAGGTTTTCAAGTTGGCACTACTTTTTTCGTAGATGGTCTTTTTGACAGCTGTCACTTGACTTATGCTCAGTTTGGTTTGCCATTTCATAATGAACACCTGAACAACGTTTGCAAATCGTGCAAATTTATTACGAAAATAATGGTTCGGTTCGCGCGACTTTCACAAGAAAATTTTGTTCAGCGATGAAGCTCACTTTTGGTTGAATGGGTATGTCAATAAGCAAAATTGTCGCATTTGGAGTGAACATAATCCACAAGCCATTGCTGAGACGCCGTCACATCCTCAAAAAGTCACTGTTTGGTGTGCTCTATGGGCAGAGGGAATCATTGGTCCATATTTCTTTAAAAATGAAGCCGGCCATAATGTTACAGTCAATGGAGAGCGCTATAGAGCCATGATTAATGACTTTTTCGTGCCTGAATTGGACGATGTTGATGTGGACGACCTTTGGTTCCAACAAGACGGCGCTACATGCCATACAGCCAACGCAACAATCGATTTATTGAAGGAAACTTTTGGTGAGCGCATTATCTCGCGCCGTGGACCTGTGGCGTGGCCTCCAAGATCGTGCGATATAACACCGCTGGACTATTTCTTGTGGGGCTATGTGAAGTCGCTTGTCTACGCAGATAAGCCCGAGACGATTGACGTCTTGGAAGAGAATATTCGGCGCGTTATTGCTGACATACGGCCCCAATTGCTGCAAAAAGTGGTCGAAAATTGGGCCTCTCGGCTGGAATTTATTCGAACCAGCCGCGGCGGCCACTTGCCCGAAATCATTTTTAAAACATAATGGCAAACCCTTATCTTTATAATAAAGCTAAATTCTTGGCCATAACATTAAATATTAAATTATATACGTTTTATTTCATCTTGAAAACCTAACCTCTAAAAAAAACACCCTTTACAAGTGGAAAAAAAGAAAGCAAAAACAGCAAAACAAAAAAACAAGCAAAGCAAATAAATAATTTTTCTTGCTGTGCAAAGAAATTTTTAAAGTTCGATCTTTGCCCTAGAAATGCAAAAGACTTTCATATCATCTTGCCGCCTATCACTCACTTTTAAAAGGCTTTCAACTAAGCAAGAATAGCCGTATTGATCGGAACAAAGATATTTCAGTACATTTTCGTTATGCCCTGACGAACTGAGCAAAGAAATCGGAAAATTGTTCGGACAAGAACGGTGAGCCCACCTTAAGTCATTCGCTATGCTAACTTTTATCCGGTGTATTAGTTTAGCGTTTTCAGACCTGCATTGCCTGATTTTGCTAAGGTTTAATTATGCTTCCTTCGTTTGAAGACGTCTCATGCTTCTCATATCAGCCATATTGAACAATTCCAAAACGTCTTCAAAGAGCGAATTGAAGCTCTTTGCTTCTTGAATTTTAATAAACTCATACTGTCTTACGAATCTCGTTGCCAGCTTTTGATCTTAGAACCTCTACGTAAGAGGTTTGCCTTCGTCGCCTGCTTTTTTGTTGCCTGAACAGCTCTATCGATTGCTTTACCTGTGTATTGTTTTAATAAATGATGACCTACACCAGTCTAAGTTGATAGACGCTCATTTCATGCTTTTTATCGGAACGCGAAATTTTCTGTGAAACAGTTCACAGGATTTATGTGCAATAAGCTGAACATGGCTTTAATGAAATTGTGAATAAAATTTATGTAAACCAATAACTTACTTTATGTGTTCCTCATACTGTTTGAAACTCGCACGGGTCGCGTCATCTGCTTTCAATTGCGCTTCCTTCCACTTGCGAAATGATTCAATAACTTTTTCATTTTGCTTGCGAAGATCGCATTGTTTCCTTAAAATGACAATAATTTTCAAACTCAAATTATATTAATGTGAGTGAATCCTGTAATCTACTTGTATTCATCCTCAAGCTCTCCATAGTCATCGCAGAGTACTTTGAATTGCCTCTTTAGCTCATTGTTTGCTTCTTGAAGTCGCTTTGTGAAATCTTTTTGCGTAGACTCACTCCGTTGCATAATTTGTTGTTGCTCCTTCATTACGTTGTGTGCCGTGTATAGTTCCTTTTCAGTCTTCATTAATTGCTCCGTAAGACATCTTTGTTTGCTCAGCAACGCAGCTTCCTTTTCTTTCAAGGCCAGCACTTCGTCCCTTAACAGATTACGCTAAAAGTATTAGCATTAATAAAAGCTAACCTTAAACTAACCACTCGTACACTAGCAATACCTCCATATTGTGCTCCTCCTGACGTTTGTCCAATAGCCCAAGACGCTCTTGTAGGCAATTCATTTGAGCACATGCGGCTCGCAACTGTTTCGCCTGGTCCTCATAATTTCGTTCCAGTTCCTCATATTTTTTGCAAATATCGGTTCGGCAGGAATCTTGAGACTTCAGTAATGTATTTAGTCGGTGCATTTGCATATTAAGATCACCTGAAATATATCCAACAAAAGTAACTGTAAATTCTGAAGGTTTTTATGTCTTTATCTATCTCGATTTTGTTCATGTTTCGAACAACTAGAGAAAAACAAAACTGGGCAGTTTACAATCAAGAGCAAAAAAGGCAAAAATGTATATAAGTATATGTATTTTTCAGTGTTAATGGATGCTAAAAACCAAATTTTGGATAACCCGCAGGCTCATTACCGAATATTATAGGAAATAAAAAAGACAGTCATAGAACTGCAATTTTATTTTAACGAACATAATAAAATGTGATTCAAATATGGAAATATGCGCGAAATGTGTTGCATTCTACGTCTATAGAAAATTTCACTAAGAAGGGAACACTTCCTCTCTGAGATTGAATTGCAATTGTATTGCGCAAGGTTACTAAATATTTAAAAAAAAATTCTGACGGAAAGTAATTTGTCTGGGGATCAGCGAGTTAGGAAGGTGGATGCTAAAACTAGATAGAGACAATCTGGATTATGTCACTTTGCATTAAAGCAACGGATTTTTAATTTATCCAGTAATATTATTTTTTCAATAATTTTCTAAAAATACGCATAAGCTTCCTCAAAAAAGACAATAAGCCTCTTCTATTCGCCATTTCCCCACTCGCGCGTATGGCTATAGCTCATTAGACACACTGCCTTACCAACATTTAAATCATTGGCGAGCCATCATCATTTGGCGCTACAACTCTATGTGAGAATTGGCTTGCTGCACAAAATATCTCCATTTGCTCATTGGCCATTTGACTTTGATTTGCCTATGTCGTCTTCTAGTTCTTCAATCCATCTTAATCTTGGCCTGCCTCTTGCATTCTTATATGCTGTCTGTATTCTTTCATCGATTGTGATGCTCATTGGGTTGTCGTGATTTAGTTTAAATCCTAAATACGTGAAAGTTTTCACCACTTCAAATTCATATGCCCCGATTTTGATTGTATCAGGTCAGTCCACAAGTTCGTGCGTTCTTTAAAGGTGGTTTTAAAATTAATAAAAAAGATGTTTAAAGTATTTATTAATCAATAATATATTTTCCTTCATTATTTACAATGTATTCCCAACGTTTACGCAAATTTTTAATTCCCTGCTCAAAAAATTGTTTGTCCTTGGAACCAAAATACGCTTCGATATCCCTTTTTATAGCTTCTTTTGAGGAGTAGTTCTTGTTACTCATGTGAGATTGAAGTCCACGGAAAAGGTGATAATCACAAGACGGTCACTAACCATAAGGTCCAGGCGGTCCTCCAGACTGTCCAGGCGGTCCTCCATATTGCGATTAAACAACGCCAAACCTTCCTGTGAAGTTGTTACACGATTGCGTTTGTGGCCGACTGTGAATTACTGGGTAGTCTGATAAAGGTAGCTGTAAAACACAAACTAACTGACGCAGCACGTTCAAATATTATACTACTGTAGACGGATGTGTATAATATTTAATTTTACGAGAATTGAAAAATTTTCACGTTTCATATGAATTTTGAAGGTTTTTACGGCACAGAAGAATAAAATTGATTTTTTATTTATTTCAATAAGAAAACAACATCAAAATAACCGTTGGATATGAGACTGGGAGACTAAATGGTTTGCAGACGTCAAAAATGCCAAAAGTGGCTCTCAATAGTTCTACCTTAATATAACTTTATCAGGGTTTAATGTGGTGGTTCTCCCTGCTATCGTCATAGGAGACAAATAAAAGGAACCAGTGTTCGAAGAGACAGAAGGGGAATGTAGTAAATTCGTTTGTATGAATGGCGCAAAGCAAAATAAATGCAACATTATTATGAGAAAAGAAAATCTATTAGTTTATAATAGTTCTGTGAGGTTTTGCGCAAAGAGAAGTAATTTTTCTATAGCGCTTTAAGTGACTCCTTATGTATGAATCTTGGTTCAATTTTTTTTTTAGGCGCTAATACTCTTCATTGTAGGAATATGTATTGCCTCGAAGTATGGTACCATAAATGTGATGCTTAGAAAAAATATTGGGTAAAATTTTCCAAATCTAGATTGAACATATTCTCGCAAACTTACTTACTGTGTTTTCTTTTACTCTCATTCAATTCTTCGTTAAGCTTTCGAGTCTCGCAAAGTAAAAAACGCTCCTGCTTCTGGCTCTGCTCTAGTTCACACATTAGTGACTCTACCTTTTTATTAGCCTGTTCCAACTTCTGACACATCTCAAGTAACTCCTTGTCCTTAGCGTGCAGGCAACATTCTTTGGCTTGATGATGTTGTTGCTGTTGTTCACATTGCACCTGATCCAGCATACTATTAAGTTTTCCAATGCATTGCTCTTTCTCCAAAATGGTACGTTGCAAATGCTGTACTTGGCAGCGAAGATTCTCGTTCTGAAAATGAAGAAATGAAATGCATTCAGATTAAATAAACTATCAGCTATTAGATTTCGAACACTTTGGCTTAATTCGGAGCAGTGTTTATGATTGTCTTGCGATGCTTGTTCCAATGTTCGTTGCAGCACCTCGTTGTGAGATTCCAGTGCCTTGAGTGAAGATTCGAGTTTTATGTCACGATCCTCATCTTGCTCGGAGGGCTCACAAAACTCTTTTTGTACCAAAGCTACTTGCCGAGAAAGGAATGTAAGTTCGTTCTTTAATTCTCTTACGATGCTTAGGTAACTGTCGTAGGTGGATAGCAGATGTGATCTGTCCCATAACTTATATGATTGCTCAAACTGGTGATCGTGGGAACAGTCGCCTGACTTGTGAAGAGAGAGAAAACTGAAATATTGGTATTGGCTCACCTCATCTTATTGCCATGACACCTTACCATCTTAACGGCTACGCTATACTGTATTTTTCATGTAATTGAATTCCTTATCTGATGTAGTAGCGGTGATTAATAATTATGGTGGCCGACCATTTCCCCGAAATTTGGTTCCGTTTGTATATTTTTATTTAATATTTAGGAAAATTGACAACCACGTAACCAATTTTTGTTTATTTAAAATTCAAAAAATATGTATTTTTCATATTTTCACGTTCGTTATAAAGTGACTTTTATCATATATGTAATTTGTATTTGTACATATGTATCTACGAAGTGAAGTATAAATACTCGTACGTGCATATGTATGTATGTAGCAAGGCACCTTGGTATGTATGTACGTATGCATGCGAATTTGCAATTGGCGGATTGGCGCCAAAACTGTTTTACGGTGTCAAATTTTATAGCTAGCGTGTTAAATTATGCACCCATTGAATTATTCTAATATTATTAAAAATTTCTTTTGAGGCCTTCGTTTTCACCACTTAATTTTCAATCGCTTTGCAACAGTAATAAAACTTTGTCACGAAAGTGGTATTATTGGCTCTAGCTACAAAGTTTATAAACTAATCCAACAATTTGCGTTAGACAAAAGGCAAAAATAATGAAGAAACTTTAATATGGTTGCAAGTTCAGAACAAAATTTATATTAATTTTAATTGTATCTATACCCCCGTTTTGAGGTGTGCAAATAATAAGGGAGAAGAATTTATGAGAAGTTTTCTTTGAACTGAAATTTTGAAAAAAAAATTGTAATGTTTTATGCCGGAAATGGGATTCGAATACACATTTGTACTAATTTCGTATAACATGACCAGCAATAGCACTAATAATCATAAGAGACTGAGACGCAAACAAAATTCATATCCAATTCATGAATCAGCTAATGAAATGCAACTTCAACTGAACAAATCCGAAATTAGAAAATTATCACATTTCTAAGGAATCCCAGATCAAACTATACGAATTAGGTATGTAGATCTGCAAGTTTTTTTTAACAAAACAACTTATAAGACTTTAGTAGTTTTTGATTTATATATATGTATGTATGTATATATAAATAAATATATTTAGCATACAGTGGCTCAATAAAGAACTCGGGCATACCTACATAGCATGCAGCTTCAAATTCAAAATTTTTGTAAGTAATGCAAGTGAAATACTTTTATTTTGATATTTTTCTATTGGGTATTCAAATAGGGTTCTAAAAATAGTAATAATAATTTACAAATCTAGTACCTCTTTGTTATAAAACATTTCTCACGCAGCATTCGTAAAATTGGCGTGAAAAAGAAGTCGGTCATCTGGCATTATTGCGATTAGTTGGCACTTTAAAACGGGGAATTCCACAATTAATTTTCTCTAGGCAGTGCAAAGAAAGCACTAAATGTAATAAATTAAAGTAAAATTTCAGTCGTGTTTTGTGAAATAAAAACCCAAATATAAACATGGGTATACAGCGTGGACAAAGCTCAATTAAAGTCAGAAATTTAATTATTAGTCATCAACTGCAACCCCGAAAGTATACGCATAGTATTGCGAAGGAATAATTATGTATAATGGAAGAGTTGCACGAAAAAACCTTTCACCAACAAGATTAACCGACACAAGAGAATTTAATTCGGAAAGTGTGATGGGAGAGAGCTATGGAAGAGTTGCTGGAAAAACTCGTATGTCCGACAGTTATACATGGTGTGGGTCGGTAATGGCATGGGGTTGTAGGTATGTCCGCTGCTGGTACCGGAAATTTGTGCTTCATTAACGACAATATGAACCACAAATAATACCTAACAATTATGAAAGAAAATTTGGTCCAAAGTGCTGAAAAGTTGGGAATTAAGGACAATTGGAAATTGTCCTTAATTTCTAACAACGATTCCCAGGGTACTTGATGTCCGGCTGTGGCTTATGTACAACTGCTCTAAAGTACTTGAAGCACCTCCACAATCTCCAGGCATCAATATAACTGAACATCTGTGGGCTCATTTTGAAAACCAGCTGCAAAGCATGTTATTAGAAACAAGGAAGACATAGAAGATGCTACAAAAGAAGTGTGGGGGAAAATAGATCCTTTAACATACAAGAAGCTGGTCGAATCCATGCCAAGAAGACTGTGAATGCTGTGAGAAAAAATAAAGGCTTGCCGAATAAATATTAATTATATTGTTTTTTCTCAAATATTATTTGCTAACTCTACTTTATATAAATGTCTGATTTCTCTTTTGTCATATATTTTGCTAAATGCTTGCTTGTATGTAAAACCCACGTATACGAAAAAATAAATAAATAAATATTTTGGCGCGTACACTTCTGTTAGATATTTAGCCGAGCTCCTCCTCCTATTTGCGGTGTGCATCTTCATGTTGCTCCACAAATGGAGGGACCTACAGTTTTAAGCCGCCTCCGAACGGAAATGATTTTTATGAAGAGCTTGCCATTGCCTGCCGCGGGGCGAACGCTATTAGAAAAACAAATCTTCTATCATTTTGCTGTTTTATGCACAGAGATTCGAATTGTAGCCATGCATCAACCCATTCGGCTACGGCGGCTGCCTGTGAAATTAAACGCAATCGTACTAAATCACATAATCCTAAACTTTAAATAAAAAAAACAATTTTTGAAATGGCTTAATGGCCTCCAAATATAATATTTAGTTTTCGTATTTTTATTTTGTGAGTTCAAAGCCGGATTAACAATAAAACAAGAAATTAAATTGTTTTATCTTTTTTTCGATACTTCTCAATTAGAAGTAATTTTCAGTGGACGGTGGAATGTTGTTTTTCGATTTAGTTTGTCCATCCGAGCGCACGTTTACTAGTGCAAAAATCAATATCTTTGGATAAGGGTGATTAATTTAGAGGTATCGGATTTTAAATTGAAATAAAACAATGAAAATTCAAATTGATTGGGCAATCTTTATTATCTACTGGTCCGAGACGAAAGATAAATTGCTCACTGAAACGACAACGCAGTAAATCCATTATTTCGCGGACTGTGTGGCAAGTAGCATCGTAGCCATTAAACCTAAAACGGGCATACTCGCTGAACACCATAAGTTAACCTGAACGCGCTATGAACACTTTTCACAGAAGGTCGGTTTTCGTAATACAATTGTACTATTCGTAAATGTTGTTGAGGCGTAAGCCATGATGAAGAGTCAGTGAATACTGAAAAAAATTATGTATTTAGTTTGATAGTAGTCACGCATGATCTAAAAACCCTATTAGAAAAAGTACCTCCAATCTGATCACCCTTCATAATGGTACATATCTTTGTCTAAGATAGTTTGGTATTGAAAATAGGCGAAATCGTTTAATTACCACGCATACCTACCATATATCAGTAATTTTCAAACAAGGAAAAAACATGATATCTCTTTTATAAATGAGGCAAATTACTCAACTTTAGTACTACACTTAGATGAGCCCAAGAAAAGAATTAGATGAGCCCAAGAAAGCACTGCTTCTCCAGAGAAAGACTGCAGAAAAGTGTAACTTTAATAATTCCTCGATACCTTTATTTGCAACTCTCGGTACCTTTTTGCCGAAGCAAGTAATTATTTACTTGATTCTTTTTCGAATTTGGTACTTGGCATCAATATTTTTTTGCACTATTTGTTATATGACAACGCTATAACTACTAGCTTGCTTGATAAATTTTGCGGCTCGATAAGAGGGCGTTGCTACTAGCCTAAATTGGTTATGTTTGTTGGTACACTCTTCACATGAACGTATGCGAAGTTTAATTTCAATCTGTCAATTCATTCCTTGCTTACAAACCATTTATGCTAGTATCGACGTGTCAGAGCATTTCCTACAATGGAAAAAGTCAAGTATCGTACAGTGATTGAATTCTTATTTTCGGAAGGTTTAAAGGCAAAGTAAATTCAGGAACGAATGTTAAAGTGTATAAAGACTTTTCGCCATCAATTAATATAGTATAAAAATGGGTTGAAGAAGATCCACGTCAAGGGCATCCAACAGCAACAACACCAAAAAATATAGGATATCGTATTGGAAAATCGTCAAGTGACTGAAGTAGATTTAGAGATTTAGAGAGCCCTAGGCATCTCATTGGGCAGTGTATGCAATATTTTGACTGAAGTATTGGGTTTCAGAAAGCTGTGTGCGTGTGCACAATGGGTGCCGCATTCGCTAACAATGACACAAAACACTTTAGAATAAGTTAGGTTAGGTTAGGTTGAGTGGCTGCCCTAGTTTAGAGCACACTTGGACCAATATTGAAAATTCGTCCGTTGTGATGCCATACAGGGGAGAGGAGAAAGGAGAGGGGAAGGAAGAGCCTTGGGATTGGAGACGATGATGACCATGCAATTTACTTGCACCGACGGTGGCTGATTTGCGTTCGTAATTAGCCGCAACAAGCTACTGATGTACTTCACCAAATTTGTGATATTTATACCCGCTATATCCGCAGGCGTAGCGAAAAAATGAGAGCCCAGATGTCTAAATCTTTGCCAGACGAGAGCAGGGCAGCTGAGAAGAAGGCGTTGGGATGATTCCACCTCGTCCTCAAGACAGCTTCTGAAGAACGGACTTGAGGCAATCCCAAGTCTCACAGCATGAACACCTAACGGACAATGTCCGGTAAGGATACCCACCAAATTCGAGAGCTGGTGCTTTGTTAGCCGTAGGAGTTCCCTCGAGCGTCCCCAATCTACCCATGGGCAGAAGGATCTCGCGACCTTGCACGTTTGCGCATTAGCCCAGAGCTCGCTGAGTTGATTCGAGGCCCATCTTTCCAGGAGCAGACCACAGGTTCGCGATGAAAATGAAGAATGGGACTTTCTCAGCAAAATTTAGAGCGTTTTCGGAAGGATAAAGTGGATTTTGTGCGCCAATTCATCATTATAGATGATACTTGGGTCCATCACCATGATTCTAAATTAAAACAAGAGGCTAAAGAGTGGTGTGAATCTGGTTCTTTGGCTCCGAAACGAGTTCGTGTCCAGAAATCAGCCAAGATTGTGCGGGCTCAATAGATTGCCCGTATCTGTATATTTTTCGTTGTAATGAATTGTTTTTTGTGGGTATTGCTAAAACTCTTAATGTATTGAATGCCCCTTTTAGAAGGGCACTAACTCCATTTAATACTTATTCTTCTTCCTTAGACTTGCATTTCTCTTACTCGAAGTTTACTTTCAAGAAGTTTCTTATAAAATTCTTGTCATAAGGTCTTTGCTTGTATCAGATCAATCTGTAAGCATCTTGTTGATTAATAAATAAACAAATAAAATAAATGCATATGTAAAGAGAGTGTTAGCATCCGTGTTTTGGGATGCGAAAGGAATTTTGTTTGTGGATTACTTGCAAACTGGTAAAACAATAAACAGTTTGCAAAAACCAAAAAAATATATTTTTCATCAGGACAATGTACCGTGTCACAAGAGCATTTTACAATCGCTAAAATCTATGAATTAAAGTTCGTATTGTTTAAGCATCCACCGTATTCAACAGATTTGGATCCTAGCAATTTCCATCTGTTTTCTGACCAAAAAAAAATGCATTCGTGGAAACCGTGTTTCATCAAATAATGAGGGCATAACAGTTGTGCAGTCTTTCCAGATTCTCACTTCAGGGATGGAATTCATGAATTGGAATCTCGTAGGAATAAGTGTATTGATGTCTAGGCAGACTTTACTGAAAATAAAGTGTATTTTACACCATAAAATTGTGTTTTTCTTATCGAACCGCAAAACTTATTGATCAACCTAGTATTATTCATCATACCGTTATTCCATCATGTCAAAGTAGCCAATTTAGACTACAGTCTGGCATTCTTTTTGTGTTTACATTTCTTAGAACTTTTGCATGCACATAATTGATTTTTAAAAGTTGAGATTTTACAATGCCTCCAATATCTTCCACTTATGTTAATTTTTGTACATTTGCAATAAAAGTCTCCCTGTATGAACGCTGAGATCACCTAATTCCAAAACGCTCTTTTATGTATCACAAAAAGTCGTATCAAAAAGTCTAAAAAATTACGTTCAAATTCAGATATTTTTCAATTAAAAACAGTAATACAGCTAAGAAATATATGTATTAAAAATTTTTGTTATTTAAATTTTCCAAGTCAAAAATATTATTTTACATTTTTTGAAATTATTTTTAATGCTACCATAAAAATTCTAATTTGGCATGACAACCCCGCCAATACGGTGTTATTTTGATATTCAAAGAAAAATGCAATTTTTTAATATAAATGATCGGATGCTTATTTCATTATAAAGAGGAAAGTATGCCGTTAATAGTGCAAAATAACATCAAGTAAATGACCACCACGACCACGCTTACAGGACAATATTCTTTTCATGAAATTTTCCATAACCGAATTGCCATGTGGCTGCCCTATGTCCTCGATAGCCTGACGAATTCCATCTTTGAGGTCTTGAATCGACCCTGGGCTGTTGGTGTAAACCTTCTCTTTCACGTGGCCCCAAAGAAAAAGTCACAAGGTGTTAAATCACAAGATTTCGGAAGCCAATTGTGATCACCTCTTCGAGAGATGACACGGTCCGGAAACTTTTCCCGTAAAAGAGCAATGGTTTCGTTGCTTGTGTGGCACGTAGCGCCGTCTGGTTGAAAATAAACGTTGTCCAGATCAATTCCATCCAATTCCGGCCATAAAAAATCATTAATCATCTCTCGATAGCGGTTATCTATCACCTGTTATTGGAAAACCCTTTATTTTCTAATAGCGGTCGCCCCTAGGCAGGCAATGGCAAACCTCCGAGTATATTGCTGCCATGAAAAGACTTCTCATAAAAAATATCTGCCGTTCGGTGTCGGCTTGAAACTGTAGGTCTCCCTAAATAGGAGGAGGAGCTCGGCCAAACACCCAAACAGGTTGTACGCGCCAATCAGCAGAGCAGAGTCCATAGATAGAAAAGTGTGGCGAATCGAAAGTGCCTAGTTACAATATCAAATAAGTGTTTTGAGTTTAGTAAGGTGTTGCTAAAAGCAATGCGTTCTCGCCTACCCACGGATTTAAAAGTATTAAAAATATTCTATTACACTCAACAATGTGAAGCCCAATATTTTACCACTTTATAAAGATATTTTTAATTATAGTGAAACTCTTGCAGCTATTGAGGCGTATCTGATTTTTAGACAGAAGTTATCAAGCTTAGGCATTCCTTGGGACTAAAACTTTGCGAAAAGCTAATGAATTTTTTAATAAATGTTTTGCGTTAGATTAACTACTAACAGAACCACTGTAAATCCAAAATTAGAAATTGATCGTCTCTAAACCCTACTAAATATAGTAATAAATATGGCATGAGAATAACGGACAAATGATGTGAGGTATCCGCTAAAGTATGTTCTAAAATTAATAGTATTGATGCTTATAAATGTCAAGCTCTTGGGCACAACATTTTCTTTAATGCACTGCACTCTGTATTTCTTTTTTTTGCATCAAGCCAATCAATCTTTAAGATCGGCCGAAACTTTCTGGAAGGTGTTATTGACGCAGACTTAAAATAAACAAGATGTTTATGATTAATATTCATCAGCCGAAGTCGGACTGAGAGACTTGGGCTACAGATTTGATCTCACTTACGGACACTCAAGTATCGTCAGAAACTTTGGGTTCATCCCCTTGGCGACTGATCAATGTATACCAAGCAGGGCATTCTCCACATTCATCAAGGGAAGAGTGGGCGGAGTGCAGAATTTGGAGACAGGGTCTGGTAAACCTGTTTACGGATGGTTTGAATTGATATGGAAGGGTTGGCGGATGGGTACTCTGCGATGACCTCCCCAGTTCAGGTCACCGAACCACTGCAATATGTTCCAAACAAATAAAGCCGCAAGCAAAGGCCGATTGGATGCTCACTTGTGAAATAACTGTCACAGAACTAAATATCTACTGCGACGGCAAGCGACAATTATGGCCCTGGGCTCGATGACGGTGCACTCAAAACTGGTCGGAGAATGCCTAACTTCATTTTCGATCGCATTTGACTGCAAAGTGATGCCACTGCTGTGAGCCACTGCATAGTAGAAATGTGTTTATGTTAACCTTCAAGTGATGCTTGTGTGAATTTGAGAAATTTTCAAATCGAAGTGCATACATCTTTACTATTGGTATTCGAATTTACTTCGGCTTATTTCGGCTCCTTCCAGCTGATAGATGTCACCGTAAGGCTGTACAATAGAAAACAACAAAATTTACGACTCATTCGTGATAAAAAATTAACGATGCGTGAGAGTTAATATCGAAATGTTCACTTCTCCTTGAAAAAATTTCAACACTATTCTTAAAACCAATTGATTTTCCATTTTACAATACACTAAAAATATAAGTTAACTGTTACCTGAATCAAAACTTCAAGTTATGTTCCGTTAAATGCAATCAATTACGTGATGTTTAAAAGGGTGCGAGTGCACTGTTAAATGTGACCCACTTTGACCCCATACTGTATATATATATACATATATACATACTTACATGCATTAACAAGAACATACTACATATATTCATACACATGCGCGAATGTATAAAGTAAAAGTTATTAAGTAGTTTATTTACATTTATTCGAGTTTTATTGATGCGTCGATAAGATACGTCAGCGCCACCACCAGCCAACTCGATAAAATGTCTACATACACGATTCAACTTATACCAATCAAAATAAATAAATAACTTCGTATGTATATGTTTTAGGGTGGTCGACCCGGTTTGCTGTTGCTCGGTTCTAATACCAACACATACAAACAAACAAACAATGATGAAATGTTCATCAACTAGCTGTACCGAGCGTTCAATGCTACATTTTAAATTTTGTTAACAAAATTGGAAACAGCTTAACTATTCTGTAACAAGAATGAAAATTTGTTCACTTTTTGTGAACAATTGGAATAAATCTGCGAAAATATCAAAACTTCACGTTCTATTACACTATCCTTTGTTAGTATTTTATTATGATGGCTCTACTATTCGGTAGGGCCCGGGTTCAAAACCCACTGTGGCCCTGAAATATCAAATGATAAAAAAAGTTGTTCCAAAAAACACTCCAGTTAGGTAATATCATATTAGGAAATATAGTACTCGTAAGTACACTTCACGTTATTTTTTTATTTAAATGCATTCGCTAAGACAAACAAAGAAATATCTTTATACGAACGAAGAAAATTACAAAGAACAAACATACTTTTTATAGTCTTTAATTGACCCAATCAAGCATGAAAGTGGAATAATTTCTTAGAAGAAGGCATTTCTTATCGCAACGTTATTGCAAATTAAATAGGTATATTATAGATATTATCATAAGAAGAGCAGAAATGAGATTTGCTTAAGTACTTGATGTACCAACAAAATTGCAAAACTGTTTCACCGATTTTTCCGCAACCTCTCTGAAATCCAATAGTGTAGTGTTTTTTTCGGACTATTGAGAAGGAGGGTTTAAGCAATGCAATTTTGTCTTTATTATTATATTTTCGTTAATATTCTTGAAATGAAGTTTTTATGTTGAATTAATTTTTTGTTATAAATATAACTTTCTTAATTTCAATAAAGCACCCTTTATTTAATGAACCAATGAAAAAAATTTTACTTAATAGGAGATAGAATAACATTTTAAAAGACATCGTACTCTCTGTTGCTGATCAAAATTCTTTAAAAGAGCAATTGGATAATTGACAAGATTAAGTTTACTGTGCATTACTAAGCGTAATTAAAGCTTTATTATTGTTCAATCCTCATAAATACTAATCACAATATAATATAGGGTTATTCAATAGGTGCACTTCAACTTTTTTCCGATAGGGAGGGCGAACGACGCAATATTTTTTATTTTTCGCTTGTCATTTGCAAAACAACAAGCCGTCCCGTTTTGGGGTTATGTGAAGTCATTGGTCTACAGTAACAAGCCGGCGACGATTTGTGAGCCCAGAGCCAATATTGAACGCGAAATTGCTGGAATTTCGGCCGATTTATGCAAAAGAGTGGTCGAAAATTGGGTTCAACGATTGGACTTCGTAAAACGTGCACGCGGTGGTCATGCAAAAGAAATCGAATTTCATACTTAAATGTATATGTTCAAACTCGATAATAAAACAAAAATTAGTTAAAAAAGTCAAACCGTTTGTGTTTTATTCAAAAAAGTTCAAAAGTTGAAGCGCTCTTAAGGAAAAACCCTATATATTCAAACGAAATTTTTCCAAATTAAATTTCTCAAGTATATTTAATTACAGTCAGAAAACAGGAACCCCTATTGTTCATGAAGTATAAAAGATATAGATTTAAAAATTTTTTACAAGAAAGTACTATGTACAAAACTTCGAGTCGCAATTACTCAATAAATCGTATAGTCTTCTTCGTTGTGGAGTATAGTCTGGCATCTTTTTTATGCTTTGGACCAGCTTTTCTGCGTAGCTCGTCGACAAACAGGACTAGATTTTGCGAACTTGACGCACGGCTTTAAATCATGGACGGGCCTTCCGGCAAGATGGGTTTTCATAGTTCATTTCATTTTACATTTTAAATGGGGCTGGCGTTTGGGGACTGGGAAGGCCAGCCCAATACTGTGACGCCATTTTCTTGTTTTGTTGTTTCTCGAAGTGTTTTTCTGAGAGCAGTGGTTTTGATGATGTGGGACGGTAGGATGTATTACCTTTTTAGTCGTAAAGAAGGGTCCCGCTTAAAAAGTAGGACGATCACTTCATCCTGCTTTTTTGTCGTCACTCGCTTCAAACTGCGCTCGGAAAAGTCATCAAAATTTGTGTACACTTTATACCGCTGATTCCACATAACAACAAACTTTTTTGATTTTTTAATTACTTTTGCAGCCGCAGCGTAAGATAATTTTTGCCCTTTCGAATACGTGCATAAAAATACTGCCTCAAAACATTTCGCGTAATTCTCACTCATTTTTGTTTGGTTGCGTTTACGGCAAAGTTTCGAACGACACTAACCTGAGTTAGCACTGCAGTCGTAGCCCTTGAGTGGGACTATTTTGCAGCAAAAAGCAGAACGAAATATCTCTTGAAGTTACTAGAAAAAACCCCGGTTATTTTCTTCTGACACAGGCTTTAAGATGGAATTTCATGATTATTGCACACACACTTATTGTTATTGTGTCTTAATGAAGGAAAATAATTAAAGCTGAAGTATTTCAATGGCAATGCTCCTTTTAAAAACATTTTCCGTTCGGAGTTGCCCTAAAACTGTATTTTCCTCCATTTGTGGAACAACATCACAAATAGAAAGAGGAGCTCTACCGAATATCAAAAAAGGGTGTAAGGCTGGTCCTGCCCTAGAAAATTCCAACGCTGATTGGATCACGTTTTCTCCATATATTTGGGTTAATTTTGGGTACTCCAAATCCCTTATGGAGTACTTCTTACTCGGGTTTATGGACTATACTCTATTTTTGCAGGTTGTTTATGTACGCATGTGTGTGGATGCGTGTACAAGCGCATGTGCATGTATGTGTTGGGCAAGGTCTAATAGCCTGTCAAGTTTTAATGTAATCGGCAAGGAAGTTCTTAAAATTCTTAGAATTAACAAAATTAATAAACGATCCAAATTAAAAATTATTTTGTTGTTAAGTTTCTGAATATTGCAATTCAAGAAACCAATTATTCATTCACGTTTTTGCTTTTTTGGTTTCTATTGTGTTGGGAATTATGCATTTGTGTTTTTAAAAGAGCGCATTTTTCATTTATTTAATACTAGGCGGCCGCCGTAGCCGAATGGGTTGGTGCGTGACTACCATTCGGAATTCACAGAGAGAACGTAGGTTCGAATCTCGGTGAAACACCAAAATTGAGAAAAGCATTTTTCTAATAGCGATCGCCCCTCGGCAGGCAATGGCAGCCCTCCGAGTGTATTTCTGCCATGAAAAAGCTCCTCATAAAAATAAAAATATCTGCCGTTCGGAGTCGGCTTGAAACTATAGGTCCCTCCATTTGTGGAGCAACATCAAGACGCACACCACAAATAGGAGGAGGAGCTCGGCCAAACACCCAAAAAGGGTGTACGCGCCAATTATACATATAGATATATGTAGAACACCATAGATATTTTTTGATTTATTAAGTCTATGAATATAATAGATTCTTATAGGCTAAATATACATATTTTAAGGTTAAGAGGCATTATAAGAAGAAAATACAATCAACATATGTATGTATAATAAGTACTTACAAATCTTTTGAATCTGAATATCTTTTGAAAATAAAAAATATATCTCTACGAGATTTTGAGAGAGCAACATAGAAAAACTCCAGACTTGGAAGACCTCTTGTCGGAATATTAAAGAAATCCTCTCAAGAAGCACGAGGCAGTCAACAGCACCACGCATCAAATCGAAAATGCGAGACAAAGAAAAGATTATTCTCCAGTTCTGCAATGATTTTAAGTTAATTAATAAGCATAGCGCTTCATAGGTAGGGATAGGATCTGAGAAACGTAAATTACGCAACGCTTTATGGATTCAATTCTAGCAGCATGATACGTAGAACACAGAGACGAAATGAAGGATGCATATTAAAGACCGCATACTACAAACGCCGTATACAAAAGCTTCAGCGTACAAGGGTCGCAGAAATCGGAGCATTGACGACCAACAAAAGCAAGTATGGCGTAAGATTTCCTGATAATAAAATTTATATGGCTAGCAAAAGTAAACTTCGAATGAAATATTACACCCAAATCTTTAATTTCAATTTTATGTGACAGGGGCGTGCTAGATATGTGATAAGTGGTGGCAATAACAGTGGCACGCTTAGAAAAGGTATTTGGAAACACTAATTTTTGTTTAGCGATAGACGATTATTGATACACCAGTTACTGAAATTATCTTAATCAATTTACATCAATTCAGAATCGAGAGAACTAGTAAAGCATAAAGCAGGAATCTTGCTGTCGATAGCAAAAATAAATGTCATAGATAAACAAAAAAAAACCGCGGGTACATAAGAATTCTTTAGAGTAAGCAACAAAAGAAAGATACCCAATATTGTCGATGATGGCAATGGCGATTGAGCAAGTAGGACGTGATCCATTCCAAGAAGGCTGAGTGGAAGCCAAGGTAGGTTAGTTTTTTAATTAATATTATAAGGAATCCGAATAAAGGCCTTAGAAAATTCGATTTAAGCACATAGATTTGTTTATATAACCATATTAAGATACCGCAGTTATCTGGCGCAGAAAAATAGAGGCTTACAGGTGGTCTTCGTCGAAATACGCTACCCTCTTCTGCGCCGTCAAACTTTTCGCCATTTATATAAATCAGGTGGAGTGTAGTAATTCTACGCCACCTCTACTTGACTGAAGTTCTTGGGTTGAAGTGGTTTTCGGTAATCAAGAATATAGCATAACGATCTATACAATTCGCAAAATTTAAATTCGAGAGAGGCTATACAAAAAAGTCATTGAATTATATGATAGGATTATACTACAAGTATGAATATATTTTCGTCGCTTCTAATGAGAGGTTACTTTCAACATGATAAAAAAACTTTAAAATAAAAATTTAAAATGGAAGTTTTATTGACGCAATACCAATAGCGGCATTGCCGGCACCGCGCGTTGTGAATATTTCGGATGTATTTCTAAAATGAAAATAGCTTCTCATAAAAACCCTTGCTTACTTCCCCATATTTATAAACCCACGTTAAGACGCATAACCCAAATTCGGTGAAAAAATTCGAATAAAACCTTTGAAGGGTGCATACGACAGTTCATAATGTAATTTATTACTGGTTCATAGTCACAGTCTTTAACATCTTTTAATTGAAGTAAGCTTTAACTTATACGCGAATTTTGTATTTTAGTCAATAATATGAAGATATGTTACGCTAGGCACATCTTTAGAGAGAGGGGGGAGAAAAGTGGGCTCTAATCGCAATCGATTTAAATGGAAGAATAAAATAATGACACTACGTACATACATATGTACGTATGGGCATGCAACTACATACATACATTGAGCAATCGATTTATTTTGGATTCTTTTTTTTTGCCATTTTTTGTTCAATAAACTTTCGCGGGAGTATTTAATATTCCCACGCAAGTGATATTAAAAGCATTTTTATTTAAAGTAAATAGTTTACTGATTGACACTTTTTATAATTAGAGAGATATGAAATCGAAAAATAACTTTTAATTATTGAAACTTCCGCAAAGGATTTCATGTGAAACTTTTCAAAAAGGCACTTATATTTCGCCGAACTTTAATTTCTTCTGTATAACTTTCCACATATACATTTTATGTATATATTTTACATATTCTCACAACCAATTATGGCAATATTTTCATGCAACAAAATTAACGGAAAGAATTTCACAGCGACGGTTGTTAAGACACGTTATAAACATCGAAATTCCTCGCTTAACGTACACCCTTTTAGGTTTGGCGCTCTAAGTGAACTACCACCGAATGAGTGGTTGAATAGCTTTGACGTGTAAGGACTGCCACGCTTTAGAATCACGTTAGCACAAGTGTTTCTGATACGTATTCATATATAGGTGCACGTATTTGCATATTTCGAATTGGAGATTTGTTACTCCTTCTGGGTACGTGTACCAATACCCTGTAGGGAAAACTGTCGTAATTCAGAAAATAAATTTGATTCATTCGATCACAAGAAAAGATATTATTAAAATTAAAATATTAAGATTTTATTAATATGAAATATCTAGAGATTGGGTTTTAATCTAGAGATTGAGGTTAAGACTAATAGCAAAGGTACACCAGTATATGTAATTGCCGCTGTGACCGCCGTAGCCAAATGGGCTGGTGCATTACCATTCGGAAGTGCCTGGATTCGATTCTCCGGGAATGAAACACCAAATGATTCAAAACGTTTTTTCCAATAGCGATCGCCTCTCGGCTGGCAATGACAAACCTCCAAGTGTATTTCTGTCATGGAAAAACTCCTCATAAAAAGCCATCTGCCGTACGGTGGCCGTAAAATTGTAGGTCTCTCCATTTGGTAAAAAACATTAAGACGCACACCACAAATTGGAGCAGAAGCTCGGCCAAACTCCAAGTAAAGGCGCCAATATTATATATACATATATGTATATATATTGTATATATCATTAAATTAAGACTTAACTAATAATAAAAGTTCTGATCCACGGCAAACTCTCGTTCTCCACGTATACATCACGCCTGGTTTTCTATCTAATAAAACATTCGGTTATCCCTGTAACAGTCATATTAATATTGTCATATAAATTTGTCCTATAAATTGAAAGAACTTATTTTCCAAATCAGATGTGTCAATCGTATCGATCTTTGTGCACATTCTTATTGATTGCCCCATAGTCTATGCATAGTCTATAACTACCATATTTTTTCTTCACTAGTTCCATTTGACTTGCTTTCCCCTATAATGCTAGCTTTCAATAATTTTTCAGCTTTGTCGTCGATTATTGTACGTTCAGTTGGTAGGAATCCTCTCAGAGGACAGTAAATAATTTCGTTCTCCATTAAATAAATGTTTATGGTGATTCTGGAATTGCGAGTTAGTAGTTACAAACTAACTGTTCTAGTTCATTACGCATAACGAAATTTTGCGTTATTTTAATTATCTTCAAATATTTGATATTCGATATGCGCAAGCACACAATCAGCCGAAATATAAGCACCGTATTTACACATTCAAATTTTCTGCTATTTTAGTCATGATTACTTTACCGTTGATATTATTAACAATACTTAATTCAAACGATTCATATGTATACTTAAATCAGAATTAACAAAACTGTTGTTTACAATGCAAACTTCAATATTAATAAGTGGATCACCTTGATGCAAACGTCGGCTCTGCAAAGTATATCATTGGCAACGCTCTTCTAAAATTAAATTTTATTTAATTTAAAATATTAAAATGTAGGTATTTAGGTTTAAATCAAATTGATAAAATAAGTACTTAAACTAAGTTTGAGTGCCCAATTTTGAAAGCTTAAACTTTCTTCAAAAACTCCCTTCTCTTAAACCATCACTCAAAAACAGGTCCTAAGTAATAAATGTTCTTGCCCGTGACATCCTCTCGTTCTCTACATTTACACCACGTCTATCCACCACGAAGATCTTCTATCGAATACCACATAAACACCGTTCAGGAATGATAAAATAAATTTTGATGATTCCTTAACGAAGTCACAATTGTAAGCATGCCTTAGAGGCATCTCTACATGAATGGGTTACAGTGTGAGTGAAGTCAGCCAACACGGCAACCTGTGACTTTGTTTTTCCTGCTGAGCTAGTTCGAATCTCGGGGCATGAATAATATTAATAATTGATACAGAAAGTTTTTCTAATAGCGGTCGCCCCTCGGCAGGCAATGGCAAACCTCCGAGTGTATTTCTACCATGAAAAAGCTCTTAACAAAACAACCGGCTTAAAACTGTAGGTCCCTCCATTTCTGGAAAAATATCAAGATGTGCAACACAAACGGGATGAGGGCCTCGGACAAACACCCGATAAATAAATCGCCAATTATATATATAATATGTGTGCAACTTAAATATATATATATATATATGGGGCATTCTTCGCCAACCGGACACCCCCATCTGCCCAGAACAGTTTTTATAAAAAAATTTTTCCCTATGCCGAAATAAAAGCTTATGTCATGTACTTTAATTTGTCATGTGGCACTTTTTAAATATTCAAGATGGACCTACTTTTCTAAAGGGATTAATGCATCGATCTCTTCTCGATTTTCCCGACATTTTTTAGGCGATAATAGTTCTGAAAAGATTTATTTTTAATAGTTTATTCGTTTAGACTTTTCTATAATTTGTTCAAATTATTTCTGTACCGTTTGACATGTGAAATACATCAATAACTAGTGCTGTTAATGAAACAGTCGAACGTTGCACCAGAATCTCTCTCTTTACTTTTCTTAACAAACTACTTCATTTTTTTTTGGTGTTTTCCAACATATTTGTCAATATTCGTCGTCCATCTTGAATATTTAAAAAGTGCCACATGACAAATTAAAGTACATGACATAAGCTTTTATTTCGGCATAGGGAAAATTTTTTTTTATAAAAACTGTTCTCTTCGAGAGATAACACGGTCCGGAAACTTTTCCCGTAAAAGATCAATGGTTTCGTTGCTTGTGTGGCACGTAGCGCCGTCTTGCTGAAAATAAACGTCGGCCATAAAAAATAGTTAATCATCTCTCGATAGGGCAATCCATTCATTCATAACACCTGTTATTGGGAAACCCTTTATATATATATATATATATACATATATAATAAAGGCCAACCCGAAGAATTTATCGGCAAACTGTTTCGAAGCGATACAAATTTGGTTTCTCTGATTTGTACGCGAAAAGAGAGGAGCATCCGAATGAAATTGCATTCAGAAATTGAAAATCGTGACAAAAACAAATATGATGCTTCCATTAAGAACACCGTTGCCATGATTGCTGAAATGGCCGAAAATATGCCTACGCATACTACTGATGCCTTCTACTGCAGTGTCGCTGTTTCTAGGAATGCTGTGCCGGACGACCGAAATACCGCTGTCCTGACGACTTCCATCCCCGATGCAATTTCCGTGAAACACCAAAATGAAAGTTTTTTCTAATAGCGGTCGCCCTTCGGCAGGCAACGGCAAACCTTCGAATGTATTTCTGCCATGAAGAAGCTTCTCCTCTCGAAGACCCCTGATTAATGCGTGCTCAGACTATTTAATTTTAATGCAACTCTGTGTGGGTGTTATCAGAAAATAAAACTAAAATATTGCAACGGTTGTTTTTAAGTTTATTAAATTTACTACTACTGCTTTTGAATCATTAATATATGCGGCGCGCATAGCCCGTCAATATCGAATTTGGCACAGAAAAAGTTTGCGTGCGACACTCGTCATTTCCACTTAAGGGGTTAAGAAATTGATTAGAGAAATATATTAAATGTATAAAAATATTTACACATACATATTCATTGTAGGGGTAAAGGTAACATTAATGCAATAATAAAAGAAAAAAATATAAATTAATTTTATTATTTAATTAGAGGTTAAAGACTAGAAACTATACTTCCCACGACTATAGAAAATTGCTAATACTTTCAAAAGTGTTTAAAAAAATATTGTTCGACCGGCTAGAACCAATTCTGACAGCAAGAAAAGATCACTTTTCACCAAGCCATCAATTCGGATTTTGACGGCAACACTCAACAGTCCAACAAATCCACAAGGTCGTCAACAAAATACTTAACGATATGAATGACAAATAATATTGTGTAGCTGTATACTTAGACATTGCAAAAGCATTTGGTAAAGTTTGGCATAAAGGACTTTTGCATAAGCTCCAACGAATCTTTCCACAAAACTACAACGAACTTTTGAAGAGCTATATAATTGATCGAAAATTTTATATAAGATTTGAAGACGAATATTCCGATATTCTACCAATGACAGCTGGAGTACCGCAAGGCAGTATACTCGTACTAAGACCTCTTTTATATCTAATTACACCGCAGATGTGCTAACTCCGACAACACATAATGCAATGATAGCAACGTTCGCAGATTATACTGTATTAATGCCATCAAACAATGGCGAAAAACTGGCTGTCACAATTCAAAAATTAGTAAGCAATACAGTAAACTGGTTTGACGAATGGGGTATACAAGTTACTATAAACTAAAAAAAAAAAAAACTATACAAGTTATATAAACAACAAAAAGGCATCAAAATAAAATATTACTTTAAAAAACAACAAAATAAAAATCTGTCCAGGGACAAAATATCTTGGAATAACTATTGACGAACACTAACATGGAACCATCATATCGTTGGCAAAAACAATGAAATTAAGATAAATACCGGCAATTAAATCGGCTAATCGGACGAGCATCAAAACTATCACTTTTTAATAAGGTGTTTGTGTATACAAAACAATTATTACTCCTATCTGGAAATACGGAATAGAAATATAGGAAACGGCTAAAAACTATTCTTCAGCTTATGCAGCGAACACAATCCAAAATATTACGAAATATAACAAATGCTGGTTGGTTTATTCCAATGAAGCCATGCATCGCGACTTAAATATAAAATATTTATTTATGTAGGCACAATCCAAGAAGCAATCACAAAATGTAGCAATAAACGTATACAGTGGCTGTCAGTCCACCAAAATGAACAAATGCGTAAAATAGTACCGGCAGAAAATATTAAACGAAGATTAAAACGACTCCCACCGACTGATTTAAAAGAGCATAATATCCTAATTATCCTAATTCTACAAAGATTGCATATTGTTAATATCTAACAGATTGTAATAAATAAAGTGGATACAAAAAAATTAGAGGTTACGATATGAGTATCAAACAAAATGTGTTGAAAAGTGTATACAAAACTTTTTAATTAAAATTACAATATTATAAAAGTAAACAGGTGAATTAAGTTTTAGATTGTGGGTATCACGAAAATTATGATTGAAAACATTTTAATTAAAAAGTATTTTTAGAATGTCGTTAATTATTTTTTAATTCAAGAAGTATAGGAATTGCTTAAGAACAAAAAGTATGTGCACCTACTTTTGGAAGCTGCATTAGGCAATAATTATTTACTACCGATTTTAGAATTTTATTTATAAGTGTTAAATGCATTAAGTATTTCAATACATCGAAGCGAATTCGCAAGCTTCTGCTAATTTAGAATGAAAATTGTTCAGAGAAGTAGCGAACACTACTGTTTGGTAAATTAAAATTTTACAGCGACACTCACCAATTTGGTGCTGCTATGCAATTGCTTCAATTCGTTTTCATTACACATCTCCGATTTCTGCAGTGCAAGCTATTGGAAACAGTATAATAATAATAGTAATACGACTTTTCTTTTTATGTACAACTACTCGTACTATCAAATTGAAAGATGGCTTTATTTAGAAATTTTACAATCTTTCAAAATAATTTTGTCCCTTCAAAGTAATCCTACTCAGACAAAATAGACTTGCATATGCCAACTTTTTTCTCCCAATTCTCGAAACAAGATTTACGAAACAACTTAAAACACAAGTATTTTTCGAAAATTCGCGCGAAGTTTAAGTTGGAAAATCACTTTCAAATTTGATAACAGTAGTATGTAGTTGCAAAATTAAACAAATGAAATAACTGCTTACTTGTTCGCATTTCATTGATAAACGTTTTCGAAGTGTTCGTTCTTTGTTTTCAGAGTTACATTTCATTCGTATGATTGCTTGGCAGAAAGGATTTAACTCAGAATTCCTGTCATATATATCGTTGTAGGAAAAATGCTCGCCTGACTGAAATTCAAAAAAAAATCCTTAATACTGGTATTATACATATATCGGGTGTTTTTTTAAGAGCTTGAAAACTTAAAATGATAATATTGTACAAAACAGAAATATTGTGGAATGAATTTTTTTATTATAATTTGGTAAATAATTTCATGGCATTTATTTTTTAAAAAGGATATACGGCATATGTCCACCGGAGCTACGAGTTACATTGTCCATTCGATCAATCCATTTCTTGACTACTTTTTCCAATAAATCTGTTCGTATGGCGTCAATAGTCAATGGTGGCTTGAGTATTGCAACAAATCGGTTGTTAAGCGCGATGTATGGCAAGTTGCGCCGTGATGTGGAACCAAATGTTGTCGATGTGTAACTGATAAAATTTGGAAATTCAGTCAGCATAGCTCATTTTGAAAGAAATAAGTGCCGATGATGTCGTAAGTATTCTAAGAACTTCGCGAACATATTTTTCTTTTTGCTTTTTTTTTCAAAGAAAGTTTCCCCATTTTGGAAGCGTTGCTGTGGCGTTAAATGATTATTTATGTCTTGCCAAACTAGTCCAGTCAAAAGAGACGAAAAAAATAGCCAACTTCATAATTTTAGGAGGATGCGAGTTTATGGTTTTATTATGTAAAGCCCATCACTGTGAACTTAAATTTGAGTTTTCGGGGTCGGGGGTTGTGTCCCGCGGCCGCCATCTTGGAAATAAGGGTGCAACTAGTTTTTGCGATTATCTCGTGAATTTCGAAAGTTACGAAAATTTTGTAAAATACTTTTTTGTAGATAATAATATTATCTACAACTTTCATTCAAAACTTTTTTTTGTAAAATTAATAATAAAAAAGTTATAAACAAAATTACGCGAAAAATTAAGGGATCAATTGTTTTAAAGCGTAATAACTTCTTTTTTATAGATTTTATGGAAAATATACTTTAGAGCTTTTTTATAGAGCATTCTTTTGTGAACATTTTTGTCTATAAGTTTTTTCCGCTATCTTTATTTAGTCGTATGATTTTGAGCTGCTAAGCGGAGCAACCAACACATTAGCGAAGCGCGTACATGATTACACAGGCCGACAAAATTTAACCAACATTCAGACCCAGAAACCAGACTATATATTTCCGAAGGTTTATGATGCGCTGAATCCAAATCTGGCCTCAGAATTGCTCTATCAGCTCTGGTTTTCGAGATATCCTCACCTTAAAGGTGCAAAAAACACCATTTTTGCCCATATTTGAGGTTATGTAGCCTTGCAGATGTTTTCTTTCACCAAAATTAAAGGATGGCATCTTTAAATACAAGCCTTCTGTTTTCAAATGGCGTTTTGTTTGCTCAAATATCATTTTTTTTCGCAGAGATATCGCATTTTGAAATTTTCATGTTTCGAAATTTTCCTACACCTGAAAATCGATTAAGATAACATAGACATGATATAGTCGATTACTAATTTTCTTGGGCTTGAGGGCCTGATATATACATATGGATTAATAGTATGTAAATTTGGAGTTTGTGGGTAAGCCTGCTTGCGGTTAAGTGGGTTAGCCTGCTCGCGGTATGATAGGGGTGGTTTCTAGGGGTTAGGGCTGTGTGTGACACACTTATGGTGTGAGACAAAATTTTAAGAAAAATAAGACTCAATTCAAGAAAATTAGTAATCGACTATATCATGTCTATGTTATCTTAATCGATTTTCAGGTGTAGGAAAATTTCGAAACATGAAAATTTCAAAATGCGATATCTCTGCGAAAAAAAATGATATTTGAGCAAACAAAACGCCATTTGAAAAAAGAAGGCTTGTATTTAAAGATGCCATCCTTTAATTTTGGTGAAAGAAAACATCTGCAAGGCTACATAACCTCAAATATGGGCAAAAATGGTGTTTTTTGCACTTTTAGGTGAGGATATCTCGAAAACCAGAGCTGATAGAGCAATTCTGAGGCCAGATTTGGATTCAGCGCATCATAAACCTTCGGAAATATATAGTCTGGTTTCTGGGTCTGAATGTTGGTTAAATTTTGTCGGCCTGTGTAATCATGTACGCGCTTCGCTAATGTGTTGGTTGCTCCGCTTAGCAGCTCAAAATCATACGACTAAATAAAGATAGCGGAAAAAACTTATAGACAAAAATGTTCACAAAAGAATGCTCTATAAAAAAGCTCTAAAGTATATTTTCCATAAAATCTATAAAAAAGAAGTTATTACGCTTTAAAACAATTGATCCCTTAATTTTTCGCGTAATTTTGTTTATAACTTTTTTATTATTAATTTTACAAAAAAAAGTTTTGAATGAAAGTTGTAGATAATATTATTATCTACAAAAAAGTATTTTACAAAATTTTCGTAACTTTCGAAATTCACGAGATAATCGCAAAAACTAGTTGCACCCTTATTTCCAAGATGGCGGCCGCGGGACACAACCCCCGACCCCGAAAACTCAAATTTAAGTTCACAGTGATGGGCTTTACATAATAAAACCATAAACTCGCATCCTCCTAAAATTATGAAGTTAAATCCTCTTTTGACTGGACTAAACCTTACTGAATAAAAATGTCAACACAGTTTGCCAATCTCAGCTGTTAATCATAGTATCGATATCGACAGTTCTCATGCAGCTGAAAAAACACCCGATATAAATGTGAAAGTTGGTTCGTTTGTTTTTAAGCTTAAACCGTTCATCCGATTGCAATGGGTGGATTGTAGTGAGAATGTTTGGAAAGGTGTCTGTTCAACCCCGCTTCTTCCTAAAAAAAATTATGTTGAAAAAATAGGTCTGTTAGGTACCGCTGTGGTCAAAATATTCCAGCACTGGTTTATACTCGGAAAAAGGAACTAACCCGATTTGACTCATATACATATATCATAGACATATGAAAACAAAAGAATATTTAAAACAAGTACGGAAGTGCCAAATTCGATTAGCACCGTAACTTGTATACTCGTGCACATTAAGTAAAAGTTAATTTGAGCGCGGGTGTAACATAAACAAACTTATAAGTATATAAGGAAAAATCCGGAAATATTGCTCGTTGCCTATGAGTTCTTTTGTTCCGAGAATTAACAGTCAGTCTGAATTACATTTTACAACACAATGCTCAGAAGACAATTGAAAATGCATATCAGCGTCAAAAAGGAGAAAAATAGTTTGCGTGGTCCAGGCGTCTAGACAGTTCTAAAGGCAATTCACCTTTAAATTACCGCCTGCTCTGACTTCGATTCTTTCGCAAATTTCAACGAAACCTCGCCGAATTGGCCGTTAAATCGAATCATTGGGGAGAATGTGAGAATTGTGAATGCATTAGTAAAGCAGTGTGAATGTATTGCTTTTGCTTTTGAAAAACTGTCCTGTGTAAACGCCAAATTAAGGATATGCTCCAAAAAATTCCCAGGAAAATTTATTAATGGAATGTAAATGGGGGAGGATGGTTGTCCCACATATCCATGAAACAGTGATGAAGTTGAAATTTATGTCGGTATATAAGCGCTTCGGAAGTTGTCTGTGTTTTTTCTATCCTATACTAGGAAACACTTACGTTCGCAAGTACGATCCGTTCCCGAGAACTATGTTTTATAACGAAGTTCCTTCGTTTTATACTTGGAAAAATAAATTGTTTTCCAGAAGAAAGCAAGGCAATCCTGTGGATAGACACCATGGCATAAAAGGAGATACAGCAATGGGTAGAGTTTAAAATGTGCATCCAAACCAAACCAAATGCTTCTATTTACACGTGATTCTTCTTCATAAACGAGGACATGTTTCTTTCGAAGACATGCGTACGGTTAAAGGCACTGTTTGTCCAACATTTCCCCCTGCTTGCCAAGAACTTGAGAAAACTTAGAACTTTTAGAAAATAAGGAGAAGTGAATGATATACTCAACGAAGCTACCTTATTACACTTGCTATCACATCTGCAATATTTCTGCGAAGACATTTTATTTGTACAACGAGCACCAGCGGCTTAATGATACCTATTGAGAATAAAGTTATCGCCGAAAGAAAAAGATCTAAGCTGCTTTGAAATGTCTTCAACAGCAAGATAACAACAAAGTACTGAAGCCATATAACATACATGCGAAAGTATGTTACGGCACCAATACGATGAAAATGTGTTAGAGTAATATTTACGTGCTCACATTCACAGATTAGTCCCAGTATATGGTATGGTATATGACGAAGTCATTTACAGAATTAACTACGACAAAGGTGAAGCATTTTTCAAGGGCAAAAAAAAACATTTCTGATAAATCTGCATTAGCTCATGCCAGATTAACTAGACGTGTACCGTTCGCTGTAACATCGGCAAGAATGGTAGAAACTTTATTAGCATGTGGTAGAACAACTCATTCCACATTAACGTTGTCACTAAATGTAAATTTGCAAGGGAACAACTTTTGTTGCACAAGAAAAGAAGAAGGTTTTTTGTTCGATGAGACTTTTGTCAGGCTTCGCCGGTCATGGTAAAATATACTCGAGCCGACATCATAAAACATCGGCTTTATGGTATAAGATCAAAAAGTTCAATTTGCGGACAAATATTAGCGTCCATCTTAGTGGCGTTGATTCTCAGCTCCCAGTGTTTGCTTAGTATTGGAGACGGGAGTGTGCAAAATATCGATGGATACGTTAATATAGATTTCAGGGTACGTGCCACCGCACACATAACACATGACAGAAGTTTTTTTGTTGGGTGTTTGCCTTATGACGGGCTCCTTCATGGAAGAAATACACGCGGAGGTTTGCCATAGTCTGCAAAGGAGGGAACGATATTAGAAAAAACGTTTCCAATCGTTTAGTTTTCATGCCCGGGGGTTATAACCCAACCCATTTTATCGGCCGAATCATGTATGAAAAATAATAATAAGAGAGATTAAAAAAAAAAAAACAAAGAACCGCAATAATAAAAAGAAGGGAAAAACCAAAACAAACTTGAGGGTAAAACTGATTAGCTTTTATTTGGAACAAAATTTAATGAAACTTTAAGAATTTTTTACACAACATTGACGCAATCATTCAGTAAAATTTCCATTAGGTGCAATAACCTTCTCGATCCGGGTCCGAAAACAATGGCATGTCCGAAATGTTGTTTTGCGGATGCTTATTATTTTAATGCTCAACTGAGCTGGGGAGTTCGGCGGCCATGAGTTCGGTGTTATGTGATCATGAAAATTTCTGTGAAGGAGCAGAGCGTTGCTGAAATATATATGGGCTATCACCGCGTACACTATCAATCCAGGGTGCCACTACATATCTAGAACCTCGACATATGTTGCAGAGTTCAGTCGATATCGTTGAGTAAAGAAGTATGGTGGCATCGCATGTCCTTTGTTGCTCGCAGCACCTAAAACCATAACAGTGGCTGGAAACTTCGTGTGCTTGACAACAGGAACCTCTTTAGGACTGGAATATAGCCATTTGTTATTTTGATAATTTCTGAGGTTGGTCTTTTGATCTTGGTTGAAAAAACCATAACATCTCAGGTGCTTCAGAATTTTTAATTTTGTTTTGATGGGACACTCACTATTCTCGAGTTTGTGCCGACATAAACTGTCTTCTGCGCATAACGCAAAGTTTATACCGGAGATCTTCATAAACAACTCGACGGATAAGACTCTTAAAAACATTAAGCTCCCTCGCAAGACCCACATTGAATTTGAAGGGTCGTCGTCAATGATCGCTTGCACTTGTTGAAGATCAGCAGATTGGACAGTGTCAGAACTTTCCTTGTTTTTTTCGTTTCGCAACACATTCTGCATAGCCGCCTGATGCTTCTAATCCACGGGAACCGCTCACCTTATACACGAAGGGCGCACTTAAGAGAATCGAGATTTCTAAATCTCGAGAATAATAATAGCGCGAATAACTGCATGGCTCTTCATTTCTTGAGTTAAGTTGTAGTCCGGAAGGTTATAGTCTCATATGTACTTGCATGTCCTCAAATGACGTTGCGCTCTGCATGTATCTATACTTATTTTTGAGGACCATTTTTTTAAGCAGTAGTTTAGCAGTGGTCTAACAGTAAGTTTTTCTAAATCTTGTTAGCCTTTTAAGCTTGTTAATTCGTCACATAGGTTTTTTCTGATCCTATCGCCAAGCTACTCGCTACTCAAAATTAATAATTTAGTTTCCCAACTAAACAGCCATATTTTCATGTTTCATTCTCCATTCTCCATTCGCATTCCAGCAATAAAAAAGTGAGTGGAGAGAAATATTTAGAGACAAGGCCTGGTCAAAAAATTGTAAGGAAGCGGGTATCGCCACCGAATTCTTTGAGGTAAGACTCATCTGGGTACCCGGCCCAGCTACACGAAGCTGAATATGCTCCTGAATAATTTTAGTTAAGTAACGCAATACAGCCAAGAGTGTATTTTTGCGTTATGGATTAACGTTTCGATAAATCGTCCGATGCAAACGCTTCATTTACGATATCAGGCCAAGGACATTTTGGGGTGGATTTGAGGGACCACGATTGCGAACGCTTTTACCTTTGATATAGCTCCGGAATTCATAGGTAGGGAACTTAAATAAATAAATGGGGCGTACACTTCTGTTAGGTGTTTGGCCAAGCTTCTCCTTCTATTTGTGGCGTGCATCTTGATGTTGTTCCAAAAATGGAGGGGCCGACAGTTTTTTGCTGATTCCGAGCGGCATACGATTTTTATGAGAAGCTTTTTAATGGCAGAAATACACTCGGAGGTTTGCCATTGCCTGCCGAGGGACAACCGCTATTAGAAAAAACTGTTTCTATCATGTCGGGGATTCATGCACGGAGATTCGAACCTGCGCACTTCCGAATGGTAGTCACGCACCAACCCTGGATTAGAGCCCTATAAATTGTATAACATCAAACTTACAATTTCTTGTTTCCTTTCCTGAGATAGTATGGATGCAACGCTAGTTTGCACTAACACGTTCGAAATTAGATTAATTCTTTTGATAAATATTTCGGTGCAGTTTAAGAAATATCAATTTAAGACTTTTTTAAATACAATATGTAATTATTTTTTAGTACCAGGTTAAACCCATATTTGTTGCCTACGATCCGTCTTTAACTGACAAAAATATCCAATGCCAATCAGCTGTTCACTAATCCGCGGCACAACCGTCTGTCACACTACAATTTTAATCATATAGGCTGCCCCTGTAATCCGAATTAACGCCTCCATATGTATATGCTATTAAAGGTTTTTATTTTCACATGTATTTTATGTAAATATATTTTTCACAGTAGTTCACCTATAATTCGCTCAACTCTCCGGAAACGATCGATCGATTATCACGTAATTGATATATCGCACCCTAAATACAAAAGGGTCAAAACTCAAAATGTTCCTTCTGCTCAAATATGAACGAGACGTTATCAATAAAACGGTCCGCGGACGACATATGGCAAAAATAAATTTTTTGTTTTTTGGTAGGACTGTTATAAGCTTACATGGCAAATTTCAGCGTAATATGTCACATAGTTTGTTTTCTGTGCTACTGTAAACAAGTCAAGCTCGAGTGTGGAAAATTTTGAGTTGTGACCCTTTTGTATTTAGGGTGCGATATAATCAACGCAAAAGCCAAAGAATCGTAAGAATTTTTATACAGATACAAAACTTGCCGAGGCAAAGTTGTTCTGGGTCCTGGAAGTGTTTAAACAAGCTCACAGCCAAACAAAAATCCAAGAACCAGGTCTTTCAATTCTCATGTAAAAACGGTCGTTGAATCCAAAAACCCACAAACTCTGTTTTGAATAAAAAAAATTAAATTGACCATAAAAGTTTCTAATATCTATGGAATCTTTTAACCGATCAAATTACACATCAAAATTAAACTTTCTATCCTTCGTTCATCCTTTTGCAGTGAATTAAAAGTATAAAGGAGAAGTTTTAATGCAAATTGAATAATATGAATATTTTCGATTTTTGTGATACCATTAGTCAGTTTTATTTCTTTCGGTTTTCTTATTAATTAATAACTTACCACGAATTAATCGCAAAAGCAGACTAAGCGCAAGCAAAAGAACGATTAAAAAATATTGAAGTCTGCACACAGGGTCTCTCGATTCCACAAAAAAATCCTTACCTGACCTCTTGTGTTTGCTTTACAATAATTATGCCAGGTACTAAACCGGTAGAGTTTGGAATCGATGTTTCATTATGTTGGACTACCTGCTAGGTCTTTTGAATTGTATAATTCTTAGAATATTATACTACTTTTTAAATTATTTTTTTATTTTTTTATGATGTGAAGTGGAATACACTCAATGACAAACCGTAAATTTAAAACTTTATCAAGCAACCTTTTTCAACTACCAGGACTTGGTTAAACATTTGTTGCTGATTTTTATTATTTGGCACATTCGGCACCTAAAAATAGAAAAAGAGGACTCTGGAACTAGTATTACAAAGAGGGAAGTACAATAAATTTTTTTTAAATAATCTTTAAAAACTATTTTTATTAATATTTGTTGCCAAGCTCAATTATTACAATACTTATTGAATTTTAGACTTCATCTTATTAATTTTTATGCGTTCAGCTGCCATCAATCAGACGGAAAAAAGAGGAAGAGGAAAATAAAAAATCTGTAACGTTAATTCGTTAGCTCTTGTTGTGGGTACAACGCACCGTTGCCACTTTTTAGCATTTTTCCGATGAAGTGTGCCAGCGTCGTATGATTTGAAATAATTATTTGTTTTAACTGCCACTTTGGGTTTCGCAGGTAACTCACGAATTCGTTTTTGTTGGTGATGCCGTTGTGTGCGAAATCGATAAGCTCTCCCGTGAGCTTGATAGCACGGCCGCAAGTCATTCCTCATGGGCTTGGATTTGAAATCCTTTATGAAGCATGATAACGGTATCCAATTAGAATAATCTATAATACATCCGCCCACTTATCTATTTGAATAGATTTCACTGCGGTCTTCAGCGTTCGGTGAAAACGTTGGATGAATATATTTGACGCTAGGTGATAGGCTACAGTTTCAAAGTATTGGATGTTACACATTACACATTTTTTCCACGACAGCAAAAATGCAGTTATTAAGACGAACTAATAACAACCCAGATGCACTTCCAAGCATGACCAGCGAATATTAACATTTTCAACTAATAATAGAAATTTCCATCAACAATATTTTGCCATAGCAGCCATGAATATTAATAAAGCATATACAACAAATGATATTTTTAATTTATGTCGAGGGGAATTGGACTTGATAAAATTTAAATTTCATTTAAATAATATTGCAGTTTACTTTTATGTTCCGAATATTTGGGAGAATCCAAATAGTCATGCAATTAGTGGCTACGTTTGTTAAATAAAAAATGGCGTAGAGTGAAATATAAAAGCGAAAAACGAAAAGAAATTCTTGCGCATAGCCAAAATCTTTAAGTCATATGTGTAGTGAATTCACTTCAGATGAAAGAAGCACAACTTTCATTGCATTGAAGTAATGCGATTCTTGACAAACGATGTAAAAGAACATACCAAAAATTTGGAAAGAAGGTGTTCATGAAATATTTTTCAAACAACGGAAATACTTTCTTTCGCCATGATATTTGTGGACCATTTCAAGAACCTTGGGAAACATGCGATCCAAATAAGTGGCGTATATTTATTAATAGCCGTTCTGCTGAATAAAGGAAAACAATTTTAAAACAATATATGTTGAAATTTGTAAAATATGACGATTATGATAGGAAGGTATGTGCCGATCTTAAGGTTATTGGTTGTTGTCTGACTTACAAAGCAGGTACAATAAGAATTGCTGATTCATTTAATGGGATAGCCGGGCGGTAGATAGCATATAAAAACAATTAGCGCAATATTAATGCTGTTACAATTGGGAAAATAATGTCAACTTAAAACCTTTTGTCAAAAAAAAAACATATGATTACCTTCGCTTCATAAAAAGCTTGTGTTAATGATGCTCAGATATTCAAATTAAAGAGGGTATATTTATGGAGCCATAAATAAAAAAATTTCTTATTACTCTAAGCTTGCCAGGCTATTTAGCTGTTGAATCTGCTGCTTGGAATTATATTCGAGTGGTAGTAACTGAGTTTCTCGAAAATAAGAAAAGCACAAAATACAAAAGTGTAATTGAAGATATGTTAGAAAATTATTTAAAAATGGGTAATTAAAAATTATTATTTTTGGATATAAGATCAGTGTCATGTCTTTAATTATTTTGCAGGAGTAAATAAGTTTTTAAAAATTCACTTGTTATTTATATTCGCATTTATTCACGGAGCATTTCAAAGTGAGGAGCATGGGAAAGATGTTACAAACAAATGAAGGCAATAGAACAGAGATACCAAGGTTTCTGGGAAGTAAGTATGATGAGCGAATATTGTTGGTTCCTCACGAGAGAGCCAAGTTCTGTAACTAACAAAAGAAAAATCAAAATAAATTAAGTTCATATTTATAAAATTGCATATTATTTTTTAATTTAACCTGAATGATATAAGCATTTACTTATTCTTTGAAAATATACTATATTTTATAAATAAATAACAATAAAATTTTAAATAAATTATTTTGGCCTTTAAATATTCAAGATCACAGCATCCTTCTTTCAGATTTGATACCTGCATTCCTGATGTTCGTGAAAAAACTTTGTAAAGATGTTATTTATATGTAGCTTTATTATTCATATTAATTATTTCCCTAAGCAACTTGTTATTAGTAAAACCAACTAATGATATTACAAAAATTGGTTATGTGTTGGCAATTTGTCAAACTTAGTTAACTTTATTATGGTCAGTGCAAAAATAAGTATTTTACTCTCATTCGAATCACTTTTACATTTATTTGAGATGTTTCTTCCATTTATATCTTAACTTTTTATAGCCCAGCACTTGTTTCCAAGGAATTATAATTTTGTTCACATAAGTATTGTATATAACAGCATAAAGGGAGTGAGATATGTAAGTATATAGGCAATTTTACGGATAACGAAATTCGAGTTAGTCATGTTTGTTCTTCCGCCCGTCCAAGCTCACGATAAGTCGAGCAAAAATTAATATATTTCAATGCAACTTGTCCACAGCAGTTTGGTATTGAAAACGGATGAAATCGGTCAATAATCACGTCCACCTGGCACATAAAGTTAATTTTCAAAAAAACAGAAAAAGCATGACATACCTGTTATGTGTTATTTGTTTATTTATTTATAAGAATAAGAATTTATCCACTAAAAATTGTACAAGAGCAGTGGCTGCTAAAGCCCTCTCATGTATCGCGAGAGGATGAGCACAGACCTATGAGAGAAAAGTACTAAAAACAGAAACTGATCTTTGAATGCTATCCCAGCTAAAAAAGTGGAGGAAAAACATAGGGGATGACGTTGTGTCAAATGCCGAGAAAACCTGTCTCGCCACGAAGACAAAGTCGGAGAGGCCTAGCTGCTCATATAACAGTATATTAGTAGTAATTCTAAGACTTACGCCGGGGAAAGATGCAAGAGCGAACGAGGTTCTTGATTTGACCAAGCTCAGAATGAAGGACTGCGAAAGATGGGCTGGAGAGTATAGACCAGGGCCCGCAAAGATCAAACTTAGGCCAAAAATCAAGGTTGAACTATTTGTGGCGACTGAAGAAGCCACCGAAGGCGAGGAAAAGGCTGCAAAGAATTAAATCTTCAGCTCCAAGTAGAAACCTGAAGACACCACACCACCGGCTTCAACCACAGATCCCACAAAAGAAGCCTCTAAGACCTTCTGTATGACCAACTCAAACTTTCACTCATAATAACTAATTTCTTTCCTCTAAAACCATCATTTATATGCATTAAACTGCAAAGTTTTAATTCAAAATTGTCAAATTTAAAGAACGGGAAGAACACAGCTTTTAAAAAATTTAAATGTAACGGGAATGATCGTCGAAATTTAGTTACGTTAAAGAAACATTCGCTCAACCTTCGATAAGGTTTTTGTATAAGTTTAAGCATTATGGAATAAGTGGAAGCCTCCTTTTACCCTTTGCTAGTTCCCTAGAATATAGAAAATTATTTGTAAATAAAAATAGGATCCACCTACCATACCTCAAAGAACTCACTACGGTCCATTGCAATTAAAACTTTTTATTAATAATTTGCCGACCCATTTCACGTCTGAGAATTTTCTGATGTTTGCAGACGAGGTACAAAGCTTATTAGATAGTAAAAATCTTACTTGAGCATTGGTGTTTTATGAAACATATATGAACGCGTTAAAACTGTTCACTTTCACTAGAAATCCAAATTTCTTTGCTTGGGATTGTAATTAAAAAAATTTCATCTACAGCCGTAGCTACGAAATGAAAGATTTTGGTATTATTTGTGTTCAGCGTGCCGTAACCGAACCATTCGAAAGTGAGATAAAACCTCGGGCATGAAATACCAAATGAAGGGAAAAGTTGTTTCTAATAGCAGTCGACCCTCGCCTGACAATGGCAAATCTCCGAGTGTGTTTCTGCCATTAAATGCCTTCTCATATAAAAAACTGCTAATAATGACTCTTCACCCCAACCATCAACCAGAGGCACGCAAATGCCTCCAAGTGAACCTCCATCACGCCAAAGCAGTATCAAAGCGTGTACTCGTTTGCCGAAAATTGCATGATTGTGACTCTATGTTATTACCGAATATTTTTTCAGCTGCACGAGAGCTATCGATATCATTAACTATTGTTTGACAGCTGAGAATGACATTTCTGTTCGAAAAGGTTTGGCAAGTTATCAAAAATTATACTCAGTTTAAGATTTTATTTTTTAATATTTACATGATTTTAAAAAAGCGTATTATAATTTCATATAAGGGACTTAACTTGTAACAGAACTTATGGCAAGACTAAGTATATAGGTTCGCGAAGTTCAAAAAGCACTGTCGGCATCATCGGTCCTTATTTCTTCGGAAATGAAAAAGGAGCTGCCGTTAAGGTGACGACATTTGGTTCCAACAAGATGGCGCAACTTGCCATACAGCTCTCTTAACAATCGATTTATTCTATTCTAATATTCTATTGATGCCATACGGCCAGATTTATTTGAAAAAGTTGTCGACAATTGGACTGATCGATTGGACCATGTAACTCGTAACCCCGGCGGACAGAGGCCGGATATCAAAAAATAAATGCCATAAAATCATATACTAGGTTATAACAAAAAAAATTCATTCCAACAGTATTTCTGTTTTCTATTATCGTTTTTAGTTCTCAAGCTCTTAAAAATCAGCCTTTACTTATTCAATGAAAATCCTAACCAAGTCTGCTCAACCTATAGGGTATCTTCAGAAGCCAGACTACAGCTGGACAGACAACGAAGAATCATTAGATCTATTACTAAATACTCACTTCCCAGGTAATTTAGAGGAAGCGATAACACCAATACATAGTCCTACTGCGGATGCGGTATTAGGTTCAAAAATCCTCAACATTGTCACAGAAACCAAGATAACTTGGGCTGTAGAAAACTTCAACCATACGAGTATAATACACCGGGACCAGATGGGATAATTCCTGCGCAACTGCAACAGGCAATGGGTAACATTATGAAATGGCCGATAACCATATTCAGAGCAACACTACTACTAAATTACGTCCCTCTAAGGTAGATGGCCGCCGTAGCCGAATGGGTAGGTGCGTGATTACCATTCGGAATTCACAGAGAGGTCGTTGGTTCGAATCTCGGTGAAAGCAAAATTAATAAAAACATTTTTCTAATAGCGGTCGCCCCTCGGCAGGCAATGGCAAACCTCCGAGTGTATTTCTGCCATGAAAAAGCTCCTCATAAAAATATCTGCCGTTCGGAGTCGGCTTGAAACTGTAGGTCCCTCCATTTGTGGAACAACATCAACACGCACACCACAAATAGAAGGAGGAGCCCGGCCAAACACCTAACAGAAGTGTACGCGCCAATTATTTATTTTATTTTTTTTTTAAGGTAGATGGATAAAAGCTGGTAAGATAATGTCGTAAAAAACAAAACAACGAATTCTCAATGAAAATATGTTGTTTTAAGTTTTTAATAGTCAATTTATTTTTGACATCGATACTCATTAGACTTTGAGTATTTAGTCTACAACCAACAACATTGAGAAGAACGAGAACTCAGTGCAAAATGATCGAGCACGACTTCGCGCCCCTTCCTTTTTCTCCTCTCCCCTTCTTCAAAAAGTTACGAGTTGAAACAAAGTACCCTGTATGAACACGGTCTTATAAACATAAATAACTAAATGCGAACCTCTCTATTTTTATGTGAGAGCGCACCCAGGAACTCATTTGAGTGATCGGCAACACTGTAAATCCCTGGAAAGATAAACAGCCAATAGATGAGATGACGATCTGCCAGAAAAAAGGCGTCACAAGCAACTGACGAACACAGTTGAGTTTTAGTTTAAAGGAAAATTGAAACGATTTTTTTTGAATTTTCACAAAACCTCTTATGTCTCTTGGGTTTCTTCTTTTAATTAATATATGGTACATATTGTAGACTCGTTGTTGCTTTTTTTGTAAATATGTATGTATGTATATATTTTATACATTGCTCTAAAAGCGCGGACTATTGAATTGAAATGGTATTATGATCTCTTTAACTTGTGACACTTAAAACATAAACTGTTGCTAACATTTTTTAAAAAACGAAATGTTGGGTCTTTCTTAATTTTTATTTTATTTTTTATTTTGCTTTAGCTCATTCTGTTTTTTTTATAAATTTGTTTTTTTTTTACACACTTTTTGAGTTATATTCAAAAATTATGTTTTATTATGTTTTTCGTTTTGATTATTTTTTGTATATATTTCAATGTTTGATAATTTCATTTACTCTTACGTAAACGTTTGCTTACTTATGAGCTTTATACTGATTGTATTTATTTTTATTATGTATATGTAGTGTGGTGGTATGGTGGTATAGAAGCTGCAAAATTTCCAATTTTTGTTTAACAAATACGCAATTAATGCTTCTTACGGTTTGGCAACACTGACTAAAGGTATAAAAAATGCACGCTTTGACAGCGAAAATGTGGCACATCAAAAGGAGACTAGAATGGAGAATACCGTCCTGCCTCCTTTAACTTTGAACACTTAGAAAATTATCCTTCTTTTTTCTCAACAAAGCATGCCTGCAAGCAAAGGTCGATTGTATGGGGATTGCACTGCGAAAGTTCAATAAATCTATTATTCATTATAAAAATTCGTTTTAAAGTTCAGTTTTTTCCATTTTTCACGCCGAATTTTTCACGGAAAAATCACAACACTTTCAGCTGTCAATAACTAATTATGCAAGATAATTACTATGTGTTTGAATACCTAGCTCAACTACACAATTTAAAGCCGAATTGTCTCAGCTAATTGGTCTAGTGTAACGTAGTCTAACATAGAACATGAATGCAGATACATACATATAGTACATATTATTATACATAATTAGCAATAAAAACCATAAGAGGAGGCATATGTAACGTATTATAAATAAGTATTGTTTTAGCGGCACGAATACTCCTCTCCCTATTTTAACCAAACGATCCCCTGAAAATTTCGAAGTAATCTGTTCAACAACAGCAAAAAGATGTTCATTCAATATTAAGTAAAGTAAATAAATAATTGTTGAAAATTAAAGCCTACAAATTAGAGTTACTTTTAGAAACTAATGGTGGATCTGTAGTATTTTATTGAATTTTTCGTTTGATTACAAAATCCTTTTCCACCCTATTATTTTTTATATAGTCCTTTTTATCAAATTTTTCTTCTTTCACTAAATAATACAATCAATCTTTAGCAGCTTACCATTCCAGAAAGCATATCTGCTATATCCTTTAACGTATCACTGTTCCGCTGCGCAAAGTCCTTTTCTGTTTCTAAACACGTGGAAAGTTCTGCATAGAGTTTTAGCAGATTACATTTCAATTATTCGTTATATGAAATTTACAGGGCATTTACCATTGTTTTCGATTTTAAGATTTTGTATACAATTTTTCAAGTCGAAAATCGTATCATTTAGTCGACGTAGATGATCGCGCAGGCCATTTAAAATCTTTGCATCCTGATTACCGTCAACTTTGGAGCTAAAACCTGAATCAGAATCATTGGTTGAATGTTTTGATGGTTGACCGCTTGAAACTTCGAGGTTGACAAGTTGTTTGCGAATAAAATCCAACTTTCGATAGGCTTCCGCTTTTTCTGCTTCCTAATTATAAATACCATTTTAGTAAATAATAAGTTTAATGTTATAGATGCATTAACTGATTTTTGGAAAATATCCGACAACCGCTTCCGATGATACTCCAGATTTTGGTTTTTAAAATCGTTAGTAACTCGAAAAAGCTCATTTAACTCAGCATCGAGGTCCTTTAGCTTTTGTTGTTCCAGTTGACCGGCATTACTCAAATAGTCATATGAATAGTCCTCAGTAAGGCATGGAAACTGTTCGCAGATATAGCATTCATAAATGAGAAATGGGAATACAATATACATATCAAGCGAGGTGCACCTGATTGGATGAATCCGGACCAGCAGAGACCTGTGTTGAAGCGCTTCTTGATGACTGTTGCTCCAAATTAATCGGTGGCATACTGTAAAAGGTCGACTCACCGCCGCATGCAACACAAATATTTGAAGCGTTCTGTGTTAACTTTTAAAATAGTAGTAGAAAAAAATAGTGAAGAATTTAAAGCCGAAATTGGTTTCAATTGAAACAAAAACACAAAAGAACGTCAGAAAGAGTGCCAAGTAGGTTACAAAAAGAAATTGTTGATTTTTTGAAAAGAAATTTGTTTATGTGAATGATTTGAGAAAACAGTGAGGGCAAAATTGTTAAGCAAACGTATTTGTTTTTTTAAGATGAATATGTTAAGATGACAAAAATGACAAAATTTTCAAAAAATGAAGTATAAATTCAAACATATGGGATTTAGAGACCTTGGTATTGGCACATTTCAAATCGTTTCGTAACTCTTTTATAACATTATCTTTAAGCTGAATCTTTTGTTGCGCCTTTTGTATCTCCTCCTCCAGACAGGAAATTTGCCGTTTTAAATCACAGATCTCATCATGCTTGGCAGCGACCTCTACAGCAAGAACACGTAAATTCGTGTTTGTGTTTTCTTCTTGTATAATAGATTTCTGATTATGTTTATTCAACAAAAATAAGTTATCAATTTTTATTTTTAATAGTTGTGATTATAATGCTCATACCAACCTTGCTCCTTGGGTCCAAAGAGTAATCTTGTAAGATTTCCTGAAAGTAAAGATAATGCAAAATGACTTTTAACAAAATTTATTAAAAACTCACTGTAATAGAACATGTTGGTTCTTTAGCCTGAAAATAAAGCGGATTTAGTAAAACTTATGTATTATGTAAGTTCTCTTACCGTAATCGTATTACAGCTGGCTTTGCAAGTCTGTAATTAGCAGAATTTATAATTTAAATATAATATATATATTTATATTATATATGTATGGTATAAGCATACATTATTGTATTGGTGTGGTTTTGCGGCCGCCGTAGCCGAATCGCTTGGTGCGTGATTACCATTCGGAAGTTCGTACGTTTGAACCTCCGCACATGGAACACCAAATGATAGAACGTTTTTTCTAATAAAGATCGCCACTCGGCAGACAATGGCAAACCTCCGAGTGCATTTCTGCCATTAAAAATATCCTCATAAAAAATTCCTGCCGTTCGGAGTCTGATTAAAACTGCAGGTCTCTCCATTAGAACTCAACATCAAGACGCACATCACAAATAAGAGGGGGAGCTTGGCCAAACACCCAAACAAGGTATTAGCGCCAATTAAATATTTTAAAATGTAACAGGGTAAAAAAGTGCATATATGCAAGCAATCATCGTTTTCGCACATTACGATCTATTTGGACCACATTTTATGATAATATATTTTTAAGATTTCAAATTAATAAACTAAAAACAATAGAAACTCCAGTACTTTGCCTTATCAATTATTAACACATTGGAAGTTGTGTGAACTTGGACATAGTTTTGTTTGTTACAGATATGTGCCCATAATTATGAAAATAGTCTAAGTCATATATTTCTTATTTCGAGATATTTAATGGTATGAGTTTTATTTGAAACAATAAATTAATGAAATAAATCATGAACATTTATTAATTATTAAAAAAAAGTAAACCATTTTTATCATTTCGAGTTTTTAAGATTCTCAAAATGTTCCTGAAAAACTGGAGGGATGTATGGTAGTAAACACATATATTTATGTTGTTTCTCCGTTACTTGTCTAGTGGTAGTATATAATGGAAGTAGCTCAGCATTTGCATATGTTTTTCGAAAACGGGGAATTTAGAATCGTCTAAAGAAGACTTATTATATAAAACATTTTATAAGGTTCATTTCCGAGTGTATTTCTGCCATGAAAAAGCCGAAGAGCTCAACTGAATTATATCGTTAAATAAACACGAGTGAACTGTCGTTTCTGTTATTATATGATTGTTATTTATCGGCTTCTTATGTAGTTCAGAAACGAAGATCATTGCGATATATATTAATTAGAAGGAAATGTTTTTAGGGAGGCATAGTAAATAGAAATCTTTTCACCTTTTTAATAATTTTTTTGATTTTTTGAGTAATGACGTTCTTCCAGCATTCTTTCTGTCAGACAGCTTTCGCTCAATTCAACCACCAATATTGTCACTATGATAATTTAACATTCAGTATTTTCACTTTCTTGGAGTTTGCGATCAACCAATACAAAATTATGGCGATCGTTCATTTTTTAAGGAATAAAGTTGAAGACATTTTCGTCAGAGCTGTAGTCGATATATGAGCTATAGTCGTACTGGCTAGATCTCATTTGTCGAATTTATTGCAAATTCCAAACTATAAAAACTGGATACATGGGTGGATCATTGACATTTTTTAGGGATATCGTATAAATTTCACCATTTGCTTATATTTACACGAGTACGAGTGCAGCGAGATAAAGAAAGAACGGGAGTTAGTCATGTTTCTAAATTTACTAAAAGCGCATTATACCATATGTATACATATTTATTTGGGGCGTACATTCTCCGAACCGTTCGGCTTTTTATGAGGAGCTTTTTATGACAGAAATTACAAAAAAGGCCTATCATTTGGTGTTTCATGCTCTGAGTGGTTTCGAATCCGGACACTCATAAGCTATTTAGATATGGCAGCCGCCGTAGAAACGAAGTACTTTGATATATGTATAATAATTTCCCTGGAGGGAAACTACCACAATAGCAAGCGAGTACATAAGTATATGTAATGATGTTCTCGCCACTATACTTACAATGTCTTCTACGCACTTCTGATCGCAAGCATCAACGTAACTGCCGACGTTGCCCGTCTGTAATATATTATATATGTAGCTATAATTTATACCAAAAACTGTTGCTGAAAATTTTAAACTTACCATATTTGTAGTTCGACTTGTATGGCCACACTGAAAGAATACAAGTATTATTAGAAAGAGACTACTCATCAAAGCAAAATAAAAGAGTAAAAAGAAAGTCGTCTAACACAAATTTTCCTTGTATCTCTATATATTATATATGAATTCAGTTCTTACTAGGTGAGTTGTTGTAAGCAAACCTAGGATGACTTATGAATTGAATGAATGAAAACTGTATATATTTGGTCAGATTTTGTCCATATTCGGAATGTTAACTGCACAAAAATAAATGGTTTTGATAAAAATACAAAAGGCCAAAGAGCTGTTGCTTAAAAACTTCCTAGAGACTATAATATTATGCCTATTATTTTTCAATTCGATGCGATATGTTATGTCAGAAAGAAAGGTTAAAGATATATAGTATTCCGGCACTTTTGGCCACTGAACGATAATAGCTAGAAGTTTGAATATACGAATACTTTTCCTTCAACTTAAAGGGAATATGTAGGCTATGTGTGCCATAGTCACAAGAGAACTATTTTGATCTTACATACGAGTACAACCATTATGTGAAGAAAACTATAATATCCTTGTGCATATGTGCGCGCGTGTATAAAAATTATCAAAAACTTAAATCCAGGCATTTTGTGTGCAACAGTTGTTGGAAATTGTGAATTACTTATAAAAAAGGTAAGGGTAAACGTAAACTTGAGTTAAAGGTAAATATATATGGTGTCTTCTATATTTTTTAATTATCGAACCTGAAATTACCATATGATTTGACGAAAATTGATTTGCGCCCTAATAAATAGGGTATATACGAGTATATTATTTACATTTTGGTGGAGGAAGAGGGATTATGTATTAATTTTATAACACCACAATCACTGCTTTCATATTCCTTGAATCTATCCGATTGGTGAGCATAATTAGTCGATTTATACTTTCTTTTGGAACACTGAGACATACTAGCCAAAAGAACAGCGAAAGATGTTCTTATCATCTTCGACATTGGCCCATAAGCAGATTTAAAAAGCTCATAAAGAGTGTAGGCGAAGCAATGATTATATGTAGACGTACCCTGTTCTACATAAGACCTTCCATAAGAGTTTTCATCTTATTGCTTTTAAATACTTAAATTCTGGCTATTTTCAGATAAATAGAGAACGACCGAACATCGATTTTTAATGTCGAACCGGTCACAATGAGCGACCTGACCCGACTTCAGCTAATCAGACCCGGTTAAAGCCATTGTTAGCCAAATAGCGTTTCTTGCGAGCCGTGATTTAAATTGCATTCTGATTTTTGACCCACGTTCGTTCTACTTATACATTATGAACGGAACGCAAAAATAAATTATCTAATAAATATAAACAAATGGGCTATGCCACTCACTTACCCGTACATCAGACGGTTCAAAAGTAACCTGAAAATGTATAATCGTAAATTCTTTACAATTCTGAAATTCAGGACATAGTAAGTACTCACATTTTCTAATTCATATTCCGGATCATTAACACAACACTGTAAATAAGCGCATATAAACGATATATGTATTTATATATTATATAATATTTCCATTAGTAAAGAAATTTACAAAATATGCACTAGGAAACAATAATCAAAGAACAACTTAGGTTAAATAATTTTTATGATTTTAGCTAAATATACCTATGATATATAAAATACATTATGAAGCGATGAGGCTTAAAAAATACTGCGCCTACGCACCCTATTGCATGAGTCCTGATCATCTTCGAACGGATCCTGGTAAAAAGTAAAAATATGAATTATATGTACAAGCAATTATAATTTAGGTAAAATAAAATTGTGTTCAATTATTGTTATATTCAGAGTAAATTAGCTGATTTAATAAAGTGCATATGTATATGTAGGACTAATCTACTACCCGTTTACTTTTGGAATTTATTACATATGTATTTAAGAGCCTTTAGCTTGTGCAGAATTTTATTGGCCAAAACAAGCAGTCCACTCTTTTATTACTTATCAGCTCTGTCTGGATATATCTGATGGCATTTTTCGTCCAGTCCGTAATAAACGTACACGTTTGTTATTAAGAAGCGATGAATAGTTGCAAAATTGATTTTTATTCCTAATTTTAATTTGATGTTTTGTACTTATGGATTGAAATTTTACTGTACACTAATTAAACTTTATTTATAAAAATTAATTGTTTTTGTTTTAAGATATATGGATTTCAGTATTACTTCTTCTGCTCAGGTTTGTGGAAAATAATTAGTTTTTTCATCTTACAGGTTTTTTAAATTTGTGGAACATATCCCGATTTTTTTCCCCCTGCTTTTCTAAGGAACCTATCCACCGTTAAAAAAAAGAGTTAAAAGCTTCGCATTTTAGAACTTATGTGTACATCTGCCACACTGCATTTGAGTATTGGAATCCACCACAATTTTTAAAACTTATCTAATAAAAAAAAATTACAATCCACACACTGGCGACATACTTGCACATATACATGCACATGAATAGTGCATGATAGATGGTTCATTTTTACGAAGTTTACTACTCCTTTTTGGGTCAATTACTTTGGCTATTTTTCAATACATTTGGTAATATAATATGAATACTAATTCTGCTAATTATACATTTAAAATGTATGTTCTATATATACATACATATTTGCAAACCATACCAATTTATATCCACATGCAAAATAGCGATAGCAAATAAGCAAGATGAGGAAATATACAAATGAAAAAGTGGTCTTGCTACTATTTTATATTGCCTACGATCGAATCATGGCCTATTACATTTCGGAGCAAACGCCATCTATAATGCTCTTCTTTTCGCCAAGCGTTAGCAAGTGTATGGTATAAATGAAGATATATTGGCAACGCTGGAATAGAGGTATAGTCATACTTTGTTGCTGCTTTCGCATGCAAATTTGTTGTGACGTTAGTCGAGCAGAGATGTAGCGCAAGAAGTGGTCATATGTTAACCCGAAATAACCCACGGTTACCATATGATAACACAAAATATGCCGTTGTATTTACATGAACAAATTCAACACGACATGACAAAGTAATAAAAGAAAAACATTACTTGATGCAAAATATTTGTGGATTGCAAAAAAAAATTAGTTTCTATTATTCTGAGTTTAATCAGCAAAGCTATCGTATGTGAAATTGAGGTGACAAAAACCAGTTAATAAATACCGTTTTCCGATATGGCACTTCGGAATGTATACACATATATCAATACTTTTCAAACGATTTTAATAATAATTATACTAATTGGTAGCTAATGAAGTAAACTGTGAAACGCGAGTTTATTTTTTTGAACAAATCTTTGTTTGTTTTATTTTTTTGCATTTTGCTTGAGGAGCTACCATATGGAAACCTGGGTCGCCTATGGTACATGTTTTTTCCACATGTCATGCGATTTTCCGTGCTTTTGTTTGTAAATGCATCTAATAAATTCATTTATATTTTGTTGACATTTAAAAATTTGGCGCTACATTGAAAGTTGAAGTTGAAAATCAACTAATACCAACTACCATTTACATCGAGCCTCCTGTAGATGGTAACATACATACATATGTATCTGGCGAACATGATGTTGAAAAGGCAGTTGTGAAAATTTAACGGTTAGCGGACGGTATTTACAAAATTTTAATGAAAAAGATAATATTGGAGGCATGTTTAGCTTAGCAACAATTTTAACTTTTTGTTATTATTGTTGAAGACACACATCAAGAAATGAAGGATCAACCAACATCATCCACTTGTACAACAACACCAGACGGAAATCGGTTACGTAAAATGCAGCCGAAATCTTTAAATATTGGATTAGCGCCAGGAAACAAATTACGAAGATTGTCGTAACTTACTACCACACGAAAAATTTTAAAAGTTTTTGATGACACTTTTGCGAGCAAAGTGCAGTATAAGCTGTCGGACAAAATGGCACATACCCAAATATAACTGTCGGCGAACTTCGACCATTTGTCGGCACATTGATCATTACTGGCTACAATTATCACGCGAGTAACAAAAATTTGTGGAGTCATGATGAAGACCTTCGCAATAATCTTGTAAGAGACACCATGCGTCGGAATCGATTTCAAGAGATTTTGTAAACCCTCCACTTCGAAGACAATTCCAAACCGCTACAATTGGGCTATACAAATTGGTACCCATGCACTACATCAGGCAATTGGTGAACTTCGAAATTTACCAGGGAAAGGATCCTCGTTCAAATGTTGAGTATGAAGCCAAATTTGAAAAATGCGCCGCTCATTTGGTCAGTATGAGCGATAATTTTCCTGATACATTGAAATCGTTGCCATTTTCGTTTTTCTTTGATAACCTGTTTACCAAGCATATATCATTTGTTGGCTTATCTCAAATCAGGCGTATATAATGTTAACGGAACAATCCATGAAAAACGTATTCCACTAAGTTGTCCACTGATGAATACAAAAATCTTCAAGTCAATGAAGAGGTTACTCGGAATCAATTGCGTTGAGAGGCACTGACATTCGTATGAGGAAATGATGGAGCCAAAATAGATGTACCCCGTCCTTGCGCGATCACGGAATATAATAAATATATGTGGAGGTCAAAATATACAAGTAAACATCTTTTCAACAAAATATAAGACAAAAAAGTTCTGGGAAATACCGGATTAACTCAATGTTAGCATTTGACATTTGGCACGACCATTCGTTCCTGTATATTTTTTATTTAATCAACTTTTGTACTTTTGGTAGTAATTTTTGTGAATTCTAATTGGTAAATTGGTATGTCCCTATTGAAATCGCTTTTAAACGGTTGAGAAATTTTACAAAAATCAATCGTTTCTAATTAGGGGGTTCATCTTATTTTAACTCAATAATGTTAACATTCAATTTCCTAAATCCAGATATTCAGATTTTTGGTATAGCGTTTAATAATTGAAATGTTAGTCGTAAAACTTATTTCTACTCACCCTCAAGTTATTTGCACGTTCAGGGTCCGAACACTGCAAATAATACAATTAATTTGCCGAGTTATTTATTTTATTAATCTTACAGTTGCATTTCTGGCACCCAAAATCTCATTTAGATTGACAGTGTGGAATTCAAGTCCTTGAATGTCCCAGTTATCATGGTGATATGCATTTTTTATAAGCTTCATTAGCGAACAAATATCCTGACGATATTTCTGCTCAATACTACTTCCTTCGCTGCAAGTCGATTTAATCCGACTCTTCATGCACTCCAGCCTTTCTGCTACCTCGCTTTCCAGATCTACCATATTGCCAATTATCACCTCATTAATTTGCATTAGCATATCCACCCACTCCTGATAAGTTACAAGCTTAATCTGTAAAAATAAAAATATTATAAAATTTTTTATTATCTATAGTATTATTTTAAAACATGGCGCTTATTCTGACTAAAAAAAGATATATATGTATTTATTTAAATTTTTTCTTAACTTTTTTTTATACAATTATGCATTTTAAAGGAGCGTTAGTTAACTCTACAATAATACAAATTAAAAAAAAAATATTTTGAATTTTTCGAAGATCTAATTTTTGACTACTAATAGCACCTGTAACGTAATTTTTCATAAAAACGGTTATGTATTACGACTATATTTTTGCTTTTTTAGTTACTTACAGATATTTATTTTAAATCGTATTTTACAATCTCTCGAAAAAAATTGGTGTGGTCCAACACCCAGCCGAGTGATAAACATTGCTATTGAAACAATATATTTTTGCTATATACTTAACGATTATAATATCAATTTTATAATATCAGTGCAGCCCTGTTCTGAATCAGCATCCCCTTAACTGATCTTTCTATTCAACACTAGGCGTTTTCTATTCGGCACTTTAATCCCCCGCTCGCTATCCTTAAGCTCGATAACTCACTGTCTTACAAACACATGTAATTTAAGGCTGCTCTATTCCAGCGTTGCCAATATATGTATCTATGTTCATGTGTACCAGTTGATTCATCTATTGGCCACTTGCTAACGCTTGGCGAAAAGAAGAAGCCTACTATCTTTTGAAACATGTGTTTTATCCAGCAACTTCAATTGGTAAACGCGATCCACAGTGTTTAAGCGAGTTGCGCTTTATTTCCCACCTGTGGGTATGCAGCAAGTTGCGTTTAAGGTTATCATTCCCTTTGCCGAGCAAATCGCTTCATCTCTGAAAGGACTTATAAAATGATAACTTGAGAACGTACATTCATTGTATGAATACAACAGCTATGCCACAACAAGCTCTTTACAAGATTCTCGTCAAGATTCGCCTCAATAAATTACACTAGTTTGGAAATAATTATATTGTAGTTTTTTTTACCTAAGAACCAGACCATCCAATCCTTTGAAAAATCGGTCGCTGAGCCCGAAGCCAAGTAGCAAACTTAAAAGACGAACCGTTAATGGAAAATTTCAAGTCCAAGGGCAATACAAGTTTTTTTTAATTTTGAGGCAAAAGATAAATAAAAATAAATAAATAAATGTTAGAGCGACGCTGGAGTGATTGCGTTGTTCTTGATGGAAATTACGTAGATGAATAAAGTTAATTTTGAACAAAAAAAGGGTTTTCTTTTTTAGATCCGAGACTCTTCAGCCCATGTTTTACTAACATTTTACAAAAAGTTGTGGCAGGTGTAGACCACGGTTAAAAGAATTGACAATTCCATGGCAATTTATGGATCCCGAAAGAATGTTGGAAGCAAACATAATAGATAAGAAGGGATTGAAGACCAAGAAATTTCCTTCTAGATTCGTGAGAAGGGGCATCTTTGGGGCATCACAAATGGTGCCGCTTAGCTTCAGCTATCATTATTTTTTTCGTACACCCGTATATTTTCCTTTTTGACTTTCTTAAATACGACACAGATACCTGGATTCACTAATCAATTTATCAAGCTATTACAATTTAATTCATTCATTATTAGCTTCAATATTCAACAACCTTCTAATTTCAGTGACATTTTGGAAATCCAATCTTTAGCCTCATTTCTGGCCTCTGCAACGTTAAGGCTGTTAACCACTTTCCTCTCCGAACAGTAAAAACATACGTTAACATTAGTCAAGGGCCTTTCAACTGGACTAACTTTATTTTTAAACACATAAATATCCCTTTATCACTTGTCTTGAGACTGCGACCAGAAATGACGTTTTAGCCACCAGGAATCCCACCAAACTCTAGCAGCCTTATATATAGTAATTGGAACGTTTTCGTAGTTAGCCTTGCTAACCACTTGAATTAAGTTCGCATTAGTTCTACCGACTTTTTATTTGAAATTCAAATGGTTTTTTCGTTCGATCGTTAATAATTTATTGACAGAGAAAGCATTATTTTAAAAAGGTTTGGTTACACTATATAGCACTCGGCTAGGTATTTTACCCAACCAATTTAATTTAAGAGAATGAGTCATAAACAAAGGAAAGAATTCTCCGATTTTGGAAGTAAGCCTCCGAAATCGAGATATGGGCGTTCCAAGTGAGGGTTAAGTAAAACTTATTTAAAATTAGTGTGTGTAAATAACTAGAAAAGTAAAAATGCGGTCGTGATCCGTTTGTTCCATCTATTTAAATAGTATATAACTTTTTGCGAAAAATTATATAACAGGTGCTATTAGGGGTTTAAGATCAGAAAGTTTAAAATCGAAAATTTAAAAACCTTATATTTTAAAAAATTTGCAACTGATTTAAAAAAAGGGTGTTGTTGTAAAGCTCCTTTCCTTTAAAATGCTCACTAAATCTCGCTAAGAACTTCCGATTGAAACCGGTCCATCGATTTGCACGATACCAGAATGAAACGATTTCACTTTTACACGGTTTATAAATCACAACACAACATTTTTTGGTCTTATTCTGATACGAGTATTTTAAGTCTCGTTCAAAGATACCAAACGCACCCTTTTCCAAAAAAAAGTAAAGGCTGATTTTGATTTCTGCTTTTAAGTTGTAGTTATGAATAGGACGTTTTTCAGTTGTTCCTTATTTCTAATGGGATGTTAACGTATTTGCCGCTTTAAATGTTCCCATAAATGTTCGATTGGGTTGGTATCCGGGGACTGTGGGGGTGTTTTCAGCTGTTTTCGCACATTGTATAACAGCCACTCTCGTACAATGTTGGATGTGTGCTTGGCGTCATTATCCTGCTGGAAGATAAACGTTGCTCCAAGGCCCAATTTCGTACCGCTTTCTTTTAAAATATTTTTCAAAATATTTAAGTAACCATATCGGTCCATAATATTTTCGATAAATATCAAGTTTCCAACCCCGTTCGCAGCCATACATCCCCAAACCATCACAGAGCCCCTTCATGCTTCACAGTGCCGGTCATATTGTTTGGATCCGATTCCGCGTTAACTTTTCTCCAAACTTTTTCACGGTCATCACATCCACAGATACTGAACTTACACTCATCAGAAAATATGACTTGGTTCCAAAACGTTTGGTCATATTTTTTATGATCTTTTGCGAATGAAACCCGTTTACTCCGATTGACACTACTCACCAAGGACTTTTCCTAATACTGCACCCATGATATCCCGTACTATGCAAAACCTGGCGAATGGCTTGGGTGCTTAATTGTTTTCCAGTCTCATTTTCAACTTCAGATTTCAATTTGGGGGCACTTATTTTGGGGTTTGTCCTGATTACGACGACTAAGCTTTTTTCTCTGGGACTTAAGAGCCGCGGAAGCCCACAACGCTCTTTTTAGTGGTGCTTCCCGCATTTTTATGTTTATTCACAAATTTTTGAACTGTAGCAAAACTCCTATCTATCAAACAACCGATTTCTCGCAATGATTTATGTTCCTTGTGATATTTTATAATCAGTTTTTTTAAATCATCAGAAAGCTCTTTTCCTCTTGGTGCCATTACTAAAAATGTCGCAAAAATTAATACAAAACGTACTTCCCTAAATTTTTATACTCACTTTAATTATTTCCTTTTAATAGTATACTAACTTTTGTATACTAACTTTTGACATAAATTTCGCTGGCTTCAGAGGCAAAGCAAAGCGTGGATAATGGTACCTAAAATTTACAGTACTCAATTACTATGTTTAAAATATTTTGATTACATATTAAGGAAAGCGTTAGCGTCAAACAATTCCATAAATCAGGCTCCTGTATACTTATTTATGTTGCTAACTGTATTTTCATAATCACGTCAACAATAACCAGCCACGGGCCTTTTTAAGACCATGCCAGGAAGATGGGGCGGCCGTAAAATAATAAATATAGAAACTGCAATCAAGAAGAATCTAGAGAAAGAGTTTTTCACTATCTGAATGAGTCTCCAAGGCTGGTTGCTCTACGGCATAGAACACTAGGGGAATTCTCGATGGCCAACTTGAAATTGCGGAAAAGAAAATTGACGATGTGGTCGATATCAAGATGATTTTGTTAATAAAAAACAGTGGTTCTACAAGTGGTGTATCAAAATGGCATCTTTTGTGTGTGTAAACACGTTCTACCCTATTTATGGCCATCTGATTAGATGTCATTCAAATTAACTCCAAATGAGGCCTAGTAACTGAGGTTAATTAGGTTGATATTAACTTAAAGTTACTTAAAAAATATATATGTATGTAGATAATTATGATTGGGAGTTACACCCCTTGTTGGGTATTGGTTGAGCTCCTCGTCCTATGTTTTGTGCGCGTCTTTAATTTTTGCATTTTCTTTTTAGTTTTATGTCGCCTCTGAGATGGTTTTTTATTATAATAGAAGTGCATTCAGAGGTTTGTCATTGCCTCCAACAAATCTTTTCTATAATTTGGGTGGTTCATGCCAACCACAGGTTTAGAGCCTGGGCAATGTAAATGGTAATGGCAGTCACATAATCGGTTCGTAGGTTCAAAGATTGCATTTTTTTTTTTTGTTTTTTTGTAGTGAAACTTCTTACGAGGCGATGGACGATCGAGAATGGAGAGCAAGATTTCAAGGCCATGCAACGTTTTGGGCATTTTCGTTCCGGGAGAGAGAAAAAAAGATATAACGTAGAGGAAATGAGAGAGAGAGCTATACCTTATATATATCTTAGATACACTTTATACTATTTTTCCTGAGTTTTTCCTTGTGGCCTCTAATTTCTAGTGAGAAATAAGACGCCGTTATACCTATGAAATGAGACTTTTTTTTCAATTTCAAACGTTTAACAAAAAATGGTTACAAATTTAATCTTCAAAATAATAGCAATCGCTAGCGAGACATTTTCCCCATCTCTTAGGCAATTTATGGATGCCGCGCCAAAAAAAATGACTGTCTTTGGCCGCAAACCAATCATCGAGCCATTTTTTGGCTTCGTCGTGAGAATTGAAGCGCTGCTCGGAAAGTGCGTGGCCCATCGATGCAAACAAATGATAATCGGATGGCGCCAAGTCTGGTGAGTAAGCCGCATGCACCAGCGGTTCCCAATCGTACGTCTCCACCGATTCCCGGGTCGCTCTTGTTCTTTGTGACGCCGATCGGCATATTCTGGGCATTTTCGGTGCATAGCATAGCATAATAGCTCGTACCAAATCATACCACGCTGATCGCAGAAAGCACACAGCATTGCCTTGCGGCCGAAGCGATTTGGTTTGGCCGTTGTTTTTGGCTTGTGGCCGGGCGGACCATACGATCGTTTACGCTTGGGATTGGAGAAATACACCCTTTTTTCATCACCCGTAACGATTCGATGCAAAAAAGACTTCCTTTTGAACCGGGAGAGCAGCATTTCACAAGTGGTTTTTCGATGTCCGCAAATCGTAGTTTGAAGGCACGAAATTCGACATTTTTAAGAGCGACAAAAATGCATTGAATTTTGTTGACAGATGACAGACGAAAAAACAAGACATTTGGAAAGGTTTAAAAATACTCCTAACGACATCTATGGGCTAATAGCTGAAAGTTTCATTTCATAGGTATACACCATTCCTTGGTGCCTACTATTTGGGGCGTTTTTTGCCCCCATTTTTTTGGCGTTTTTTTTTTTGTGCCTACATTTTGGCGCTTATTTGCGTTTCCGTGTTATAGCTTGTGCGTACTATAATGTGCTATCCGTTCCGGCGTCGGATTTATTGATATTGCCTTGCGGTAATTTGTGCCGTTGATACGGTCCTGGAATCGCTGCGTTTGTGCAAGTGATAAACGTTTGGAGTAGTGCGCGTTGTTGCCACGGTTTGTGTCCGGCTTTTACCTACACCGGTCGACCCTTCTCCGTTTTTTGTAAATTTTGTCTATTTATATTCTCTGCAAATGTTGTGAATTTATTTAGATATATGTTCTTTCTCTCTCCCTCTCTCTCATTCTCTCTCTCCCACTTTCTTTGTCGCATTGAAATCATTTTGTATTAAACAAAAAAATAGGAAAATACTCTACTATAAAGACAGGAAAATACTCACAAATGGAGGATGATGCACTTGTATGAACATATAAGGATGCTGCACTTGAGCGAAAAAACGACCACAAACCGGTACGATGCAAGTCGGTTCAATGACTGTCAGTCCAGCAGCATTCCGCGTACATATAAGGGGTATGTAAGTGTTTTTACAGACTTTTTTCTTACAAGCTTAATTTGTTTGGACTTACTTGGACGTGTATGTAACAGGTGGCGCTAAAGTAATCCTCCTATCAGAAAATGCTATAAATTTTGCGATTGGCCCCTAATGTCAGTTCTGTTTTGACATTTGTGTAGTAAACACATGCGAAATACACGTTAATAAACAATGTTACGCTACATTGCTCCAGAACGCGGAATATTGCTGACTATTTATTTGGCCAATAATCGGTCGGAGCTTTCGTCGCAGATTTCCTCGCCGTCCAACGCCTACTGGTGAAACACTGCGACGTTTAGCCGCTCGCCTCGAAGAGACTGGCACAACACGAGATGCTGCCAGGCGTGGCAGACCCCGGGGTAGCCGTTCTGCAGAGAATATTGCTGCTGTAGCCGAGGATGTCATGGAAGCGCCGTCGACATCGAGTCATCGGATCTTTTTTCTTCGAAGACGTCGCGGGCCAAACGGTTACTGTGAATGGTGAGCGCTACAGAGCAATGGTCAACGAGTTCTTTTTGCCGCAACTTCATGAATTGGGATTGGAAAATATGTGGTTCCAACAGGACGGTGCAACGGCACACACTGCACGTGCCACAACTGATATGCTGAAGGATTCATTTCCCGGTCGCCTAATCTCCCGTTTTGGCGATTTGCACTGGCCAGCAAGATCGCCTGATTTGACCGCTCCAGACTTCTTTTTGTGGGGCTTTTTGAAGTCGCGACTTTATGTCAACAAGCCTCAGACTCTTGCAGCTCTTAAAGACAATATCCGTCAAGAATGTGAGGACCTATCGCCGGAAGTTTTGGCCAAAGTGATGGAAAATTCCATAAAAAGGGCTCAAATGGCAATCAACTGTGGCGGCGGCCATTTACATGACATCATATTCTCGACTTGATGTAAAAAAAATTAAAAGACCAAATAAAAATAGTCCACAAGAAGAATCAAAGTTTTTCATTTTTTTTTTTTAAATTAGAGTAGAATGGGGTAAGATAGGTATGGGGGCACAATAGGTAGGTGGGGTTTTCGGCGCACTGTTTTCGCAGAGATCACTCGTCTTATGTGAATTGAATACGTGGTGGGGAACAACGTTCGCGACTGTCATTTCCGCCGTCACCATTGATTAGTTATCCTAGTTCTGGCGTCGTTTAGTTTTTTGTGAGCTTTTCTCCGACATAGCATTTTTTTTATTCTACGGTGCAGTGCATTTAATGTACATATGTAAATATTTGTCAGGTGAGTTTTATTTTACGTAGAAAATAATACTGAACACGTATAATGTGTCTGTTTTTTGATATTTTTGTTTTTTAAAAAAATATCGACACTAACATAAAACATGTGCTTGGGGGCACTATAGGTCAGCCGTCTGGGGGCATTATAGGTCACTACTTTTAATGGAATAAAATAAATTTTAATTGTTTTTGCAGCAAATTGGTGCATAATTATGTGCGAAAAACGCCGAAACGAAGTGAAGAGGACGTAAAAAACGCAATCGCGGCAGTCCGAGATCGCGCTAGTGTTCGATCAGCCTCTAAACAATTTAAAATTCCGTTCGAAACATTACGTGCTCGCGTGATGAATTAAAGAAAAATTCCTAACTTTTATAACATGTGCAGTGTTCATACGCTATAAATAAAAGTTAAAACGTTAATTTCCAAGCCATGTACATTGTTCTTTTCCCCTCACATATAGTGACCTATCGTGACCTATCGTAATTTTTGGTGTAGTCACGCACCAACCCATTCGGCTACGGCGGCCGCCCGATACTATATTTATATTTAAGTTGTCCATAAAATATGTTATTGACATTGAGATATTATAGTAGTTTTAATTAATTTTGAAACGTTCGCAATTTGTTTACAATTTTTTTGGTTGTTACCGTTTTTACTAAAAGAGATTTAATTTTTTCTACTTTCTCCACCTCTCTTAACCTTTAAATCTTTTGTAAGGGAGTGCCAAAACTTTAATGCCACAAGTGAGCCAACCTTTAATTCGAGGGTTGTTTGAAAAGTCCGTGCAAAAATAAAAACTACTAAAACAAACTAATTGTTTGAGGCTTCTTTATTTTTCGACATAGTCTCCTTTTAGGTTTATACATTTCGTCCAACGCTGTTTGAGTTTGTTGATCCCTTCCGAATAATAAGATTTATCCAAGTACGAAAAAACCATTTGTATCTGCACTCGTTTCAAGGAAATCGTTTCCCGCCAGCCATTTCTTCAAATCGAGGAACAAGTAGTCCGCGGGAGCCAAGTCAAGAGAATAGAGGGGTTGTGAAACGATTTCCATTAATTTTGCGACCACAACTGCTGAGGTGTAAACTGGTGCGTTGTCGTCATAGATATGGAAAATCACTCGGCTTCCTCGATTCAAACGAATGCCAAGCACAAAAAATAGGACGATCTAGCTGAAACCTGGTATGTCCTCTTCCAAAAGATGCTACGAACTAAACATAACCTCGACACGCTGCAGAACTGCCATCTCTCCAACTTTGCACGGACTTTTCAAATGACCGTCGTCATTGAACCAAGAGTTTTCATTTATTAGAGGAAAAAATAACTATATCGGCGTTTCCGAAAATTGACCTCATCCGCTCCGGACTGACATTAAACTATACAAGTATTATAGATTAGAGCTAAGCCCTTAAGACGTTACAGATGCAGAAACGGCTCCATTAACCTTGCACAATACTGTGTATACTCTATAGAAACTGAAGTACTTCGCAGCGGACAAATTTCTGATTCAAACCTATTAAAGGCGCGGTATCCGCGTTTTGTGATGCATTATATTGATAACCTAGGAAATGTTAACCGAAATGCGAATTTGTGAATTCAACAAATATATGTAGGAGTAAGTTAATGTACCAAATATAAATATTAATAAAATAGATAATGACACATAAGTCCATAAGTGAATTAGCTTACGTACATCCGTATCGTCTTTCGCCACATTTTCAATATCGACCAAGCGTTGCACAAATATCTCATTCAATTGTCCATTTAGTTTTGCTGCATCCCCACAACCATTCATTTCGGCACGATATTTAACTAGTCGTTGCTGCAAGCAGTTTACATCATATTGCGGTGGTTTGCATGGCTGGCTGGATTTCATCGGTCGCACAGTTTCAGCGCTTTTCTCCTTATGACACAATTTTTCTGTTGGCTGACACTTTTTTGTTGACGGCTTAATTGTTGAATGCTTTTGATCCATCCATGAATCTAATTCCGAAAAATGTGGTTCATCATCAAATTCATTAGGGTCTAACGTCCTTGAAGGCATTGACGAATTTGAGACTACATTCAATGATTCGACGTTTATTCGAGAACTAATAACCGACGTATCACTACTTATATGTCTGGGCACTACAATATTAAGAATGGCTGGTGGACCTGGAGATATATCGTTTCCAGTTTCAAGTGCATCTGACGTGGACATCAAACGGAATTGGCGGTTACGAGAGCGTCCACGAACTTGCGGACATATGTTCAAATTTTGCATGGTATTATTTTTGTGTCTCCCACTAGCGGTGGAATTTTTACAAGGAATTTGACTCATCTGACAAGTTGTTGTGACTTTTAATTTTTTGATAATTCGATTTTAATCAATTTGAGTTCTTAAACTGTATCTAAATGACAAATTTTTCGTTTTCATATATATTTATTTATTTATTTTTTTTTTCGTAATATTTATATAAATTTTTTTGGCATACATGACGTATGCGTGACACTCAACTCTAAGTAAAATTGTTGCTCGTACTCGTATTGCGAACTAAACTGGAACTCACCTCTTCACATATCACACATATCTGTACTGAATTTATTCGTCCCAATGAACTACAGGTTTAGTTTTCGCTTTTTTGTTGTTATGTCCAATTTTGTTTTGTTGCTGTATTGGAGATAAAACAGGTAACTGATAGACTTTCTGAATTAAAGCGACACAACTTTTTCAACGGGCAGCTAACCTCTACATGGTTTGCATGTGCATATGTATGTGCATGTACATGTATATAAGGGTGGTTCGTTGCTAACTATGTAGTTAATTTATTAATTCTAACTAAATCCGCAATAATCATTCGAGTATGAAATATGTATGCCAAGTGTTACAAAAATTACAAAAAGAAATATTGAAAGTTGTATCTATTATTTATGGGAATGCATATCATGCACCAGTTAGCCTCTAAGTATACGACCTGAGCCAATGATATTATAAATGTCATGGTTGATTACTTAAATAGCTGATCTTCAGATTATATATTTACCCAAACTCTTAGATCTCATAAAAAATGGTTAGTTATGGGTGCATGCACATCGATATCTCGACATCATCAATGAATGCCTAATTGATTCATGAATTAACTGGCGGATTTTACCTGTGGACATTTAAATGATGACACATTTTTCACATATAATTGTTATGAGCCATATTTTGAATACAAATACTGAAACCAGAAGGAATCTAAATTTTACAGGCACGCCTTTAAAATACCCTTATACAATTAATATCCTAAATAAAACTAATCATCTTGACAATAAAGCATACGGAGGCACTCTATTATATAATATTTAGACAAAATATTATATCTCACGAAATGGAGGAATTTCAAATTAATAACACTCATGGCTTATTGGCTATTCCAGCTAAATTCTGTTCACCAAAATTTAATAATAAAATAAAGCATTATGTCGACTACCTAATTACACTTGGATACAAATTTATAGCTGGAGGTGATTTCAACGCAAAAAACATGACTGACCAATATTACAGGAAAAGCTCTACTTAGAAACCATCAGAAAATCAAACTGTGAATTTTTAAGCAAAGGATAACGAAACTAACGAAGCCACTTGGCGATATATTCCTCATGATTGCTCCGAAATCACACGTTTCTTCATAGAAACTTGCACCAGTCATTTTGACTGGTACTAGTATAAATGTCAATAGCAAAAAATATATTTGTTAATAACATATATAAAGTAGCATTAAGTTCATAAAATGTATTTTCCACTTATAGCTACAAAAGTCATACCATCATTTCGGAAAGCAAATGTTATATGTAGTAGGAATTTTGAATTGAAATTGCACAACCAGTCAAAATGACTGCTCTGGTAAATCTAGTGCAAGTGCTTGTGCACAATGCAAAGTACACGAGACTTTTAGAATTAATGCAGTTTTTCCTTTTTTCAAAACGGGGGATGCTGCCCTCGGAATTTCATTTATGAACTGCATTGCTAAAGTTATGATGGGCATAATTAATGAAAAAATAACCTCTTGAACCGAAAGAAAGAGTATCTTAAACGAGGTTCAAGCAGGCTTCAGAAAAACTACTCCACAGTCGACAATATAGTATATTCAATTTAGCCGCTATTGTTGATTTAAAATCAAAGAAAAAAAGAAATAAAACGCGTATTTTTTTTAAATAAACGCCTTGATATATAAGTTGCAGCACATAGGCCTTGCAACGAAACTAGTGAAGTTCATGGAAAATATATACAGCGATACAAAGACAGTTGCATGGAATGGCTCAGAAATTTCAGATACCTTCAAAACTCAGGTGTCAAATATGGATGCTTATTGTCGCCAATACTATTTGCGCTTTACACAAATGGCTTACATGAAAGCTTAGAAGAAGAATTAAACATAGACGGGAAAAATATTATACGTTTAATCTATGCGGATAATATCATCTTGTTAGAGAGAGATGTTTAATAACCTTGAAAGTTATTGTAACTTATGGAACCATGAAGTAAACCACTCAAATTCACAAATAATGGTGTTCAGAAAAGGTAGTAAACTTAGTAAAGAGGAGAAGTGGTATTGTAAAGGGTTTTCCAATAACAGATGTTATCTATCGCTATCGAGAGATGATTAATAATTTTTTATGGCCGGAATCGGATGGAATTGATCTGGAAAACGTTTATTTTCAAAAACAACCGGGTCGATTCAAGACCTCAAAGATGGAATTCGTGAGGCTATCGAGGACATAGGGCAGCCACTTTGCAATTCGGTTATGGAAAATTTCATGAAAAGGATATTGTCCTGTAAGCGTGGTCGTGATGGTCATTTGCCTGATGTTATTTTCCACTATTAACGACATACCTTCCTCTTTATAATGAAATAAACATCCGATCATTTATATTAAAAAATAGCATTTTTCTTTGAATATCAAAATAACACCTCTTATTAAAAAACCCTTTAGTAAGGAACAAATACAGTCCGTGTCTCGATATACTTATTTGGGAGTGAAAATAACACCTCAGATGAATTTAAAAAAACATGTTAGAAACAGAACAGCTGCAAAAAATTGTATTAATGCTTCGTGGATTTGTCTTTTGAAAAATAAATTTCAATTGAAGCCAAATGACAGCTTTTTCATGCTGTTTGTCATACAGTCATACGCAACATATGTAGGTGTGGGGTTTTGGGTGGTTTGAAGAAGTTAATTTACTACAAAAGTATTTTGTAAAACGAATTTTGAAGCTACCATCACAAATGTCCACATACATATGCACATACTTTTTTGGAAACCGGCATGCATGAAAATCATTTGTATACTTTAGAACTGTTTCTTAAGTATGTGTATTTGTTTATGTGCCCAGAAAGTCGGCTGCCACATTATCTGTCCAAAATTGTTATAAAGAGAGAAGTATTCTGGATTAGAGATTTAAAGAACTTATTTAGTAAAAACGATGTAATCTGGCAAATAGATAACATACAGTCAGAAAGCTGCAAAGATGCAAAATTGCTTTTAACAAACCACAACCAAGTTAGGGTGAATTGTGTAAATGAAAATTGAAATTTGAATTGGTCGAGCCAAGGAGCACCAAGAGATTTGGTGACTCTTAAACACTCAGGCTAAAAAGCCCATTGTATTTGAAGCTCTGGAAAGAGGGTAGATAGTCAAGGGCGAAAAGGGAAAAGAATAAGAGAAAGAGATAGGAAAGAATAGAGACAGAGAGAGAGAGAGATAGAGGTAGTAAGTCCTGTGGGAATTTTCCAGATTCTTCGATAAATCTGTAAATATTCTCCAGTTTTAGAGAATGAATATTACCCATTCTCACGACATCGGAACCCAAAACTCGTAGTCTTGCTCTAGCAAAGGCAAGACACTCACTCCGCCTCCTCCAAGCAAGACAGGCACACTGGGTCCTCAATGATTCCAATGGTGGTCATATGCTGACCCCATGGGTTGTATCCTGTAATAATACCGACCATCAACCGAACTTCTTTCATTTCAAGTTTTAGTAGAAAGTTTGACAGTTTTCTGTTCGGACTTGTCACAAAACACTTTGCAGTTCTGCAGCGTTCTAGACTTACATTCTTGAACAACCTTTGGGGTTGCTTCGCGTTCTCCAGGCCTTCAGTGCAGCCTGACTGTCACTGAAAACTCCAATCTGTTTCCCGCTACATCTCTTCTCCATTATGCATTCGGCTACTTTCAGGATGGCAAAAACTTCCATTTAGAAAACAGTTGCCATTTTCCCCATAGCTTAGTGATACTTATTACTATCGTTTAAGTACCATCTGGCTCCAGGTCCTATTTCATTCTTGGACCCATCGGTAAAGAAAATATCCGTCAAACCTCCCTGAATGCCATCTGGATTGCTCCATTACCCACGCAGTGGAAATGTGACATCAAATTTCCTTAAAATGAAACTGTGGGTATCAGGTCGTCTTTAGGTGCCAAAAACAATTGATACTGCTCAGATAGTAACTTAAAGATTTCTCTGTGTCCCGAAGTTCCGTCTTCGTGCCAGAAAGCATATTTATGGAGTCTGCACATTGCTTTTATTGCTTCCTGTTGTATCTTAAGATCCAAGGGGAGAAAATCAAGCATAGCATTTAGAGCATCGCCGAAGGTTGTACTCATGGCACCCGTAATGCATAAACATACACTTCTTTGCTGCCTGTATAGTTTCCGGAGTGTGGATTTAACCATGCTCCTTCGCCACCAGAGCAGGTCTCAGACCCCAGGTTTTACCAAATGTGTACATACAAAAAGGCTTAAGTACTAGTAGGATATATAAAGAACTAGCTTTAACCCGCGGCCCCGCTCGCGTAGGAGTAGTTTTGAGGGATTTAGGATATGTATATAAAAGAAGTACAAACAATAATTTCATAGAAAATAATTTTTTATTAATAGACATAATATTACAATACCCGGCATCCGTTGCTCTGCCTCGTTGAATAAAATCAAAACAACCAGTCAGAAAAATATCAAGCAAAATTATTTTTATTAATTTTCTATCTCAACCCGTTTTTGAACTTTGCATTTGGGTCATAGTTGAACAGCTTATCCGGATTAGGAAGTCTGAAGTGTGCTATAAATAGTGGGAAATAGGAAAAACTAAGATTTTTTAGGTTAAACTTAAGCAAATATTCGATTATTAGTAACGAATGAGAGTGGTGGCGCGGCCTGGGGGCTGTGGGAAGGGAGTTCCATATGCAAATGGATAAAGTGAAAAACATGCCTATAACCTTCATTGGGTGAAAATATGAATGTATAAAAATGTTTACGTCATTTGGTGTTGTCGTTTCGTAGTGATGCAAGGACAACGTACAGACATTCACCTTTATAGTATAGAAGATTAGACTGGTCAAAAAGTCTGGTTTATTTAAAAAAATATGACTTAGAATCAAGCATGTGGATAATGAGGGCTGTTGTTAATTTTAAATAACACCTGATTTGACACAGAAAATAAAACTTGCGCTCAGTGTGTAATTTAGGCGAGCTTGAAAATATACCACATTTCCTGGCGCGCTGCCTAATAAGAGAATATAGAAGTCTTTTTCGGAAAATTTACCTTAAATGATTCACAACTGATTGAGATTCTCAGTGGGGAAAATGATCGTTGGGATAAACTTTTGCGTTTTATTAAATATGCCTTTAGATACCGAGATTACTTAGTAAAAGAGTAGCCGGATAATTGTTTTGCACGAAAAATGAACAGACGACTCATACGGTCGTCGTTAAATTATAGTAAATATTTTCTTTTCTTAATACTGGAATAAGTTATTTTCAAAAGTTGTATATTTTAATTTTATTTGCAACAAATACTACTGACCGCTCGCAAGGTGTATTGTTTTTACATGATAATTTAATGTAAATTACTCAAACGTTTATATAAAATATTTATTACTTATATATGTACACTTGCAAAATAAATATTGTGAGTATTATGTAAAATAAGTATTGCATATCTTATGAGCTGAAATTAATGAAACTTACCATCTCACAAACCTGAATCGCCAAAAACACCTCAAACAACATCATCTGCAGTGATTGACGTGGAAGACAAATTTCATGAGCGGAAAGCTTCGAAAGCTGCAGAACTGACAACTGTTTAAACGCCCAGAGGAAAAAATGATGCCTATTGGATTATTGCAGCCAGGTTAACTGTTTCGTCGGGTAAAAAAGGCCTATTTTCAATTTTTTTTTCTATGTAAAAAATGATTTATTTAATTCAAACTTTTTTCTGTCTTATAGATACATATTTAAAGAATAATTTCTTAAATTTTCAAACATTAAAATTCCTCCATTGTGACGTCATTTCAGGTGACGCCTCGAAAAAAAGGTGCGTCCGCGTTGTCAGCATAACTACTGACTGAATCATCAAAAATGAGTGTTTTAGTTAAGACCATAAACTCGTGCTTGAACGAAGGAAAGAAAAAAAGTAAAAATTGGAATTTTGGCAGACATTTTTCCAAAAAAATGAAATTTCGGTCAAATTTGCTTGACATTTTTTTTTCTTTAATAGTTGTAATAGAAAAAAAAACAAAATCCTTCGTTCAAGCACGAGAAAATTATATCTCGAACACCTGTGTAAAATTTCATCAAGATCGGTTGAGTAGTTTTCGAGAACATTTGACAACCAACTTTGAAGACACGGTTTCAAGAAAAATGCGAGTAAAGTTTTGAGTAACAATAAAAGTGGCTTGGAGTGCACACATTCCAAAGGCTGTATCTCCGAAACTATTAGTCGGATCGACTTGATATATATTAGGATAATATTCTTGAGATGTTGTAGAAATTAATAAGCCAAAAAAATAGATTTTCTGAACCCATGAAACCCATGTAACCCCTTAATTCGGCTAAATTATAACTGTACCTCCTTAACACAGGGCCGAATTGAGGAGTAACAGTGGCCTTACCGGGAGAAGAGGCGCTAGTGCGACGGAGCTATTGATATCCTCAAAAAACTTGAAGACTGCTGAGCTTGCCTCGTCGAGTAAGCAGTCGTATGAACAAGATGAATACCAACAAAAACATCGAAAAGAACAACAAGAACAATAATAATAATAACAGAAAGGGCAGTGGAAAAAAGCTGAGCCACCTCGCGGGGCTCTCAAAGGTGCAAGTGTCACTCTCTGCGGGTTTACCACGAACCGAATGATCCGAAGTACACTTCTCGTGTTGCAAAAAAGTTTTTCGAAGATAATTTGGTCACTGTTCTGGATCGGGCTTCTTCGAGTGCCGGCTTAAATCCAATAGAACTTCTTTGGGACAACATTAAAAATGCACTCAGTACCCAGAATATCACGAATTGGGATAAGTTATTTCAAATACCAAGGCAGCATTGGAATATATTCCTGTGGAACGTTGTAGAGGTTTAATAATGTCAATGCAAAGGCGCTGTGCAGCAATACTAAAGCAAGTATTTTTTTTCAAAGGTATTTCGCATTGTATCAACTTTTGTACCTGAAGTAAAAAAAAAATTATGTTTTTCTTAGACAAGAGGACTGATACAGATTGAAAACATTTTAAATTTAAAAAATAAAACCTAGTATGCAAAACATGTAAGTGATTTAATTGAAAAAAGTCTCAAATGAACATAACTGGGCTACAAAAAAACCTGCGCAAAAAAATTTTAATATTATTCCACAAAGCTCATTAAACAGTGTTTACGCAATTTGTGAATATACAAGCCCAACCATGCTTCAACACAAATATCTACTTATATTTTTAGAATTCTTTCATCAATAGCTATCCATTGATATAAATATTAATACGCCGTTAAGAAATAAAAACGTTCATAAATTATACATGTTAATACATATATCAGTTATTTGTGGCTTGATGTTGCCTTATATGTATATATTGTAGAAGAGTCGCCGCTGAATGACAGATAATTTTTTATGAGTTTGTCATCAGTAAGAAAGAGCGATCACTATTAAAAAATACTTGTTCTATCATTTGATACATATCATGTTTCGAAACAACCGAAAACAACAGACCTCTCTACCTGAGACCAACTAAATAAAAAGCAGAGTTAAAATATATTGTATTTTGTTATATTTAAGTGTATCATTATTCAATCATTTCACATTTCAAACATGTCATGTGTATGACAGCGAAATAAGTCAGTGCACTCATTTAGTAAAGCAAACCCAAGTCTATTGGTGTGATTGAAGGGAAGAAACGGAGACGAATAAAAATCTTTTTAATTTTATTTTTTAATTTGTGTATGTTTATATGTACTGTATCTTCGGGTCTGATTGAATTTTATTTTTTTTCAATGCCTTTAATTATTATAAAACAGATTTAAAAAAACACCACTAACTGAAATAAATTAAGATTTTGGACAGCGGTGGCTTTGATTTCATATGGTCGACTGGTTCGACTTGTTCAAATTGATACTGTTTTATAGCTTCGGTTAGAGTGGTAATTTCTTTCTATGCCCACCCAATAACTTATTTTTGGATTTAGACATAAAATATACACATTATTTGATAATTAGATCGATGTCACACAATCCCACAATGTTAACCAGAGAACCACCCTCAAGTTTCTCGCAACAGATTCGGCGCGAAAATTACATTTGTGATATTTGCACACAAAAAAACGAATCAACCGCAATTATAAAAAAAAAAGTTTTGTATTCAATAGTGATTTAGATCATTTTTTTTTAGGTTGGAAGGTATAAAAAGCTCAGAGAAATTTTGCAGAAAGAGGCTTTAAGGCAAAAGTCAAAATAATAAGTTGAGAAGCGAAATCTATTAGTGAAGAGCATAATTTGGTTGTGCAAAAGATGGAAATTATAGATAGTAATAGACGAATACCAAAAATTTACGCAAATTAGAAATGGCGAGTAGGTGAATATAAAAAGTATTGATAGCGCTTTTCTGTTATGTAGCGATGATGTTATACAGCAATATAATTAAGTATCAATGAGTTTCTATTTCTTTGCTTTAAGACCCTTTCTCGCTATTCTTTCTGCCTTTCTTTTTAGAATAGAACTAAGGTTATGAGAGCTTATGCCAAATAAATGTAAACTTTTCGATCCTCGGGAGTCCTAGCCAAATATTCCCTTTCGATAAGGCCTTCTATTCGTTTTTTAATAAAAACAGGAGAGGGTAAGAATCGTGACTTCAGCTGTGATGTAACATCAGAAACCAGCAAGTTGTGCTATAAGAACAAAAATAATGTATAAGTATACATGCACTCTATTTATAAATTAGATTATTTTATATACCGGTAAACGTTTTCTTGCTTTCATTATTCGCACAATAGCTGCTTCAATTTCATGTTTGCGATCTTCGTCTACTTTACCCCGCGTTTCTTTGCGTTCTGGTTCAGTCTCTCCTTTTGCAGCAACCGTTTGAATTTTAACTCTGTAATGACGTCCAGCGTGGATATACAGACCAAGAAGAAGAAGGGTAAATTACCATAGTTAGTTAAATGTCAGCACAGTGAAACATTTTTATATACATATAACTAATTAATAAAAATAATATATACATTTACAGAAAAATATCACTAGTCCGCGATCGGATAATAGTTGGGGCTTACTCCCTATGGTGTTACGAAAAGAAAGACGGTCTACAAAGCGCTATCTCTGTCTGCGCTCTGTTACAGTCATATTTGCCATTGGTTGAGTTGATTTAACGAGCATTTCATATAAAGGGTTTTTCAATAAGGGCGGGTAGATGTTGAAATGGAATAAAATGGCGTTTGCTGTGTGGCACGTAGCGCCGTCCTGCTGGAACCACATGTCGTCTAGGTCCATATGGTTCAATATGGGCCATAAGAAATTGGAAGGGCCACCACGTCTACCGAAAAATGAGCGCAATGCGCGCAACGTTTGCGTTAATGAACGCTCATTTTGATAATAAAGTTGTATCATTTGAACGTGGTATTCAATCGTGTAACTTGTCATGATGATTTGGCATAAACAACTGAATAATAAACAAAAGATTTGACAGATGTCACCAAAACAAAATGGCTGCCACAAGGCGCCAAAATCGACCCGCGCGAATTGAAAACCCCTTTATAATAGTTTGGGCCTCCCGATTAAAATTTGCATCTTATGTATGCAATCATTAAATTAATTTTCAAACTGCAATAAATTCAAAATAGCTCAATCAATTGGAGTACTGTGTTTACTATCACTCTGCATTAATAACATTTTTTGTGGAGGGAAATCAAAGGTATAAATATACATATGTATATAATTGGCGCTTGCACACCCTTTATTGGGTGTTTGGCCGAATTTATCCTCCAAATTCTGGTGTGCGTCTTGATGTCGTTCCACAAATGGAACCTACAGTGATTAGTACAGTGAAATCGCTTTAGCAGATGGATGCATGGCAGTACGGTCCTCTTTGGGAAGAAATTTCCCTATTGAAGAGAGCTATCGCAGAGGTTTTGCACACAGTGATTCAGGAAATATTTCTTCGTTGCGGAATTCCTCTCCGACTGAAATCAGATAACGGTGTTCAGTTTGTATCAGCAATAATGCAATAAAACAATTTGTGCCTGTCTACCACCCGCCAGCTAATCCCGTCAAGCGCAAAAAACAAAGACATCAAAACACAATTGGCGTACGTAACTTTTGGAAGGGAGCTGCGTACTTTCGATGATATATATATAACATGACGCCAAAGCTATTGTAGAATACGAAAACTTTATTTCCACGCCTTAAAGTATATTCTAAAATTCCACATTTGAAACATGCATGGGAAGCTAAACAGCACATGCAAGACAAAAACAAGGAGTGCTTTGACCAACTCAGACGACCTCAAGATGACTTCGAAATTGGTATTAGTGCTAGTAACAGTCATATACTCTACGTCAAGCATCAAAGAGCCTCATGAAATTTGTTTCGAAACGGATGGGTCAAATGTTATTATACGGAAAGTTGATTCATCGACAAATGAAATTGCATCGAAACAAAACATGAATTTACCGTTGGGCTCACTCATATCATGTATCTTCACATACAAAATACAAGCATAGTAACCAAGAGGAAGCACCCATACCACCTTTGCGAAGATGAGAACGACGCAAACAGTATTAAGAAGTGTTGCCGAGAGTGGCGAGTGTCAATTTGGAGATACGGCAGCTCGTAAATCAACATAAGCGGACGGAATGCGTTGAGCATTTGAGTTGAGCAAAACCTGTAGCTTCACCTCTGCCGCAAGTAAGACATAACTAAGTTAACATCCGACGAAGCACAAAGACAAAATGACAATCCCATTGCGTTTCGTCGGACCCGAGCGATGAGCGCCCCTTTTTCGTTCCCACAACAGTAAGTTCCACGTTACCGAAACGACCCGGATTTATATCCGGCTAAGGACTGCCACTCCAGCAGCTTTCCCCGTATGAGAAATGGTTATGCTGCTACAATAACGACAACAACAGGGACCCTTTTTTATACTGCACCCACCAGACGGTTACACAACTCGCCAAACAAGGGCCCTGCTTGGGTCCCACGGGATAAGCTTACATCACTAGTAACAGGAAGAGTGAAACCTGGGGAAAGGCGCTAACGAAGGAGAACCATATGTCCGACACCCCCATTTTCCAGTAGTGAAAGCACTTAAAGCCCATCCCCTCCCGGTCTTCACGAAACATCTCACCCCAAATACACATTAACATGGCTTCGGGAAAGTACACTGCCCCTACCGCCATAAAAAAACAGATAAAACGTAGACTTAAACAAAGCCGCCGAGAGAACAGTTCTAGTAGCGTTGGCCCTATTCAATTCCTTCGATACAGTTAGCCAGTGTCTAAAAGTTACTGGGCGTAATCTGCGGCGATAATTTGCTCTCTTTCTCGGTGCATATAACCGCAATTGCCACTAAAGTCTGAAATCGCAACACACTGATAGCACTTGAGGCAAACACAAAGAAACGTTGCTGGACACATTTAATTGGTTAGCCGGTTCTAAATTGTGCAGCGCCCATCTGATCCCCTGAAACTAGCGACAAGCAATAGACGAAGCATCAGACCTGACAAATTACTCCTCTTCGGAAAGTCACGGGATGTCTCCTCATGCCCCGTTATAGCATCTACACAGCGAGGCTACAATGCACCCTGTTAAGGCGCATACCAATATGCTCAGTAACCAACTCCCGCTGGGATGCTATCGCAGTAACAACCCTTGCTGGGAGATAAACCACCTCCTAGGCACGTGAGTAATACCTAACTACGTTAACACCTCCTTGGTCTCACTGACGAGATCCGAGACTTAACAGTCATCCACTGAACTCCCCAATATATATGTCGACAGACCATAAATGCGATTCATCGCCAGTCTCTTACCACCTTCATGAACTCCTCACCTCTTAAGGCAAACATTGGAGTCTAACCACCACCCATAGCAGATGAAAATCCTTAGCTGCCTCGCAAGACCGGCGTTACCTTGGCACAATTACGTTCCGAATATCGTAGCAGGTTAAACTTATTCAGAATCGGCCGGCATACTCAACCTATTTTTGGCATGTGAAAGTACCCTGTAAAATACTAACCACCTATTCACGTACCCCTTAAACTCATTCATCTAACACCCCTTTCCCTTTGGACCCATCCCGACGAAACAGCATGCTTCTTGAGTCTGTCATTAGACGACATTGACAATGACGTCCGGTGACTTCACCGCTTCTAAAAGGGCAACAACGGAATAAACACGTTTCCACGACAGTCGATTCTACGTTACAGGAACGATCTGGATTTATATCCGACCAAGGATTGTCACTTCATCAGCTTACCCCAAACACTTTTGAGGAATGTTTATGATGTTACAACAACATTAACGGAATTACGACAAGCTTTAAACGACATTTACTGAGAGTACATTACCTTAACAAACTCTCATCCACTGGATGCCATTATAGGAGTCCAATCAACACCCAATGTAGGCGAAGAGTTTCAGCTGAATCGTGAGACCGGCGTTACTCTGGCATAGTTACGTTCCACATATTGTGTCAGATTCAACTCTTACTTATTCAGAATCGCCACCTACATACTCAACATATCCCCAGTATGTGAAGATATTCCGCATGACACCTAACACCTCTTTACATGCACGCCCCTCATCTAACACCCCCTCCCTTTAGACCTAATCCGTCGAGACTGCTCGTTTCAAGGGCCTCCCATTATATGATGCAAACAAATGGGGCTGATAGCTTCACCCTTCAAAGCTGGCATTTGCAAGTTGACACAACATCAACACTAATACGAGTATGTCATTAGAAGAAAATGTGCCTTTTTTACTACGTGATGCTGAAAGCTGGTTTTCTGTATATGATGGTTTTTGGAATATGATCTTCCAGCAAATGGGTGATATGTTATGCATTTATTTAAAGTAAGCTCCCAAAACAAGAACACATTTTTTTCTGTGTCATAGCACTCATTGGCTTAACTCTTCCAAGCACTTGGCATTAATCACTTATAACATAGAAACGTTCAAAGGTTTGAAAAGTTTAGGTGTTGTTGTAACTTGTTTTATGTTATTCTGATTTACTCTAAGACTTTTTATACAAGTTTCAGTTAATAATATAGTACGATCTTACCTGTGAAATTTAGAAACGAATGCATCATTTACATAAAACTCATCTGTGGGGTCGATATCTTTTGTCTTCGTTTTTGAGTTTCGCACAAGTAATCGCTGTGCAGGTTTACCCATGGACAGCGACTGAAGTGCGCGCACCAATTCACGTTCGGGGATATCAGTTTCTTGTTGTATGTCCTCATAAGTTAGCACATCACGATTATTAAACAGCATTAAAACACACATCTAAAGATGTATTGTGTAAACGGAATTTATATCACGATATATACTGAAAAATTTAAATACCTGATACGTTGACACTTGCAGTATGTGTTTACGAGTATTTGTTGGCGCCGTGCAGCCATTTGTGCTGGAGGACATGCTTGAGCTGGGACCGTCTTTATCTTTATCACTATCAACCTTGCGGCCATAAAACACAGCATTAATATAAGCGGTGCCTATTGAATGTAAAGATAATTGATTTTAAATTTTAATACTATTGCAAGTAAAGCAGAACTACATATATATTGGCAGCTTGACCATACTCAAAGAAAACAAATAACAAAAAACAATTCAGTTTTACCCATTTGTGGTTGCAATGTTAACTGCCTGCCCGAATGCTTATCCAAATAAAACTTCTTGAATATTTCAAATGCTTCACGGGGCGCTGATGGTATGTTGCAGTTAGGTGTTGCCGTCTAAATTTTTTAAGATATATTCGTATAAAACCGAACTGATTGATTAAATTTTTGAACACACCTGAGTAGGCCAAAATCCAGTAGTTAGTATTCGCACTGTTAATTCAACGCCCGATAGTGATAAATTGTGAATATTTACATAGTTCTTAAATTCTTCCATTATGGTATTTGACACGGACATATCCTTGAACATTCCTTCTAGTTTTGAGGTAAATTGACATCCACACTCAGTCTGAAAATTATGAAAAACAAATTCAACTTTCGAATATAGAACAAATTTTATAAAATTTTACCTTTAATTTTGATATCATATTTTTTTCGAAATCATCTGAGACTGATTTATTTAGCAACAGGCGTTTGGCTAAATGTGTTTTATAATAGCGCTCAAAAACATCCTTCTCCAAAAGAAATCGGAAAAGAACCATTGTTTTATCCAATATTGTTTCGATTTCTTGTTCGCTCATCTGAAATTGGTTGCTATATGATTGGCATCTTATATACAAACGTGAAATTTGGTCGTAGATTATAGGCTCCTAAGCTGAAACATGAAAATTACGATCTTTTGGATCCGTAAGGTGGCGCTAGGGTCATTTTCGTATTATCCCATTTGGTGCCTACTAAAAATTTCTTAGCTACTTAAAAATATATTTTTGAAGAAATAAGACACGCTAGATGTCACTGTGGTCCATATATTCTACAAACCGTATTTATGGATCGATTTGATTCTTACGAAGGACACATCTTAACACATTAAACTGTACCCGCTAACAAGCGGTATAGTGAAGATATTCTGAAATTTTTTATTTATAGTCCGGAAATGTCTAATCAGCTCAAAATACATTTTTCTAGAAAAACTATAGCTCTTCCTGTAGTTCAGATATTCCGAAAAATAATGCTACGACTTGAGTAATATTCGAAATATATACACCCCGTCGCAAAATTATAAAAGCACTACATATTGACAAGTTTGACTATTTATATATTTATTTTTTATAATAATGTAGTTTCCGTTCTTCTTCTTAACCGCCGTGTGAGTTATCTATATTAATAGCAATCGTATTCTCAAATTTTTGTAGTACCAACTTATTTATTTACAGGGTCCGGCAGTCGAAGTGCACGGGCATCAGCTGTATGTTAGTTGACTAAATGACAGCCCAGAGTATTGGAAGCATTTTGTAGACGTGACAAAAAATCAGTAATGGATTTCAAACGTAATAGTGTGATTGCATTATATTTGGCTGGAAAATCACGACCAGCGATTGTTCGTGAGCTCGAACACCTTAAAGTATATAAAGTTTTTGTTTATCACACCATTACTCGTAACAGTGATACTGGTAGCATCGCGAAACGTCATGGACGTGGTCATCCAAAGACAGTCACGTCACGTGAAATGGTGCAAAAACTGAAGAAGCGCCTTGAGCAAAGTCCCCGACGAAGTGCCAATCAAATGGCGAAAGAACTGAAAATATCTAGATATAAATAGATCCAAAAGGCGCATGATCTCACACTAAAGCAGCAACAAGTCAGACTGAGAGAGCGAAAGCGGTCAATTTCCGAACATTGTGTTTTCTGACGACAAAATTTTTCAAATTAAGCAATTCGTAAACTCTCAAATCGATAGGATTTATTTGACTGACCGTTCATACGAGAATTTGAGTCATCGATTGACCCCCAGGAGGAAGCACACGCCGCAGGTAATGGTTTAAGCCGCTATAACCGCAGATGGGCGCTCTCCAATCGTTTTCATCGAGCCTGGCGTCAAGGTAAATGCAAAATATTATCGGGAAAGTATTTTGGAGGTTGCTTTGAAGCCGTGGACAGACAAACATTTCGGTGGCAAACCATGGACTTTTCAACAATACCCGGCATCGTCTCAAAAAGCTCGAGTGAATCAACAATGGCTAAAAAACGAACAAACTTCATAACGCGGTTTTATTTTATGTAAATAAAGATGTCTGATTCAGTTGCTGTTGTGGATGTAAGCTCCCCAGTAGCTACTGCTAAGTAGGTAGCTAAGCCGAATGGGTTGGTGCGTGCCTACCATTCGGAATTCGAAATACGCAGGCTTGAATCGCCGTGAAACACCAAAATGATGAACAATGCCGTTCGGAGTCGGCTTAAACCTGTAAGTAAGTGGAAGTCCATTTGAGAAACAACATTAAGGCGCACGCCGCAAATAGGAAGCGGAGCTCGGCCAAACACCCAAAAAAGGTGTAAGTGCCAATTATATATTGTATATATAATCCCGTGGATTTGTCACTTATATATTGACAATGCATTTGATTGGCATCTATATGTGCCTGGTTACTATCTTCTCTTTATACTACATTTCATGTTGTTTTTGTTTTTAAAGCTTTAATTTAGAAGTGTATCTCAAATTGAATATCCCAAATTTAGAAGCTCTTAGTTTGACAAACAATTATGATAAAAAAACCATACAGGAATAAAATACAACTAAGCTTAATATTTTCACCTTAATTCTTGGATTTAACCACGTGACTTTCGGTACGTTTCACAAAAGCTTTGACAACCTATACCTTAAAAACTAAAAGTTTTCCACAAAACGATATTTTCCCCATCTTCGAAGACCTATGTTAATCCATGTACGAATTTTGGATATTGCCTGTGCCATATCGTCACAAACCCAATGAATGGGCAGCAATGCATAATTTTGATAGGCATCGGCCGAGCATCACTAGACCACTGTACCTCTTCCGATCTGACCTGATCTCGAAATCCGTTGCCGAAAAATGATACACGCAAATTTTTCGCCTGGTTTCAATGAAATGCCGCACGATTTTACCCAATATTTTCTTTTCATTTTGTTTTTTGGGACATCAACAAACTTAGCACCGTCTTTTGCCCACGTTTTGATTCACAACAACAACATTATGGTATGTTAACTTGTTTAGCAAAAGTTTTCATTTCTATACTTTTGAGTACTTTTTCTTCAGAATTTTCTCTGAAATAAAAAGTAGCTTTTCAAGAAGAACATTACGGATTTATTAAGAAGCTGGTCTTTGTTACGGAGTATACCTATTATATTTTTATAAAAATTCATTTTAAATTAAAAAATAAATAAGTAACTTGTCAAAATGTATCAATATATGGGTGGTGTTTTTATAATTTTGCAAAAGGCTATATTAAATGATTAAAACATCGTTTGAAATAAATTTTGTTTGGACCATGTTACAGATAGACTAGATCTGCCTAGAATCGAAATATTTATCAAAGCTGTGGACTTTTGCTTTGTATGTTCCCAATAGGATTCCAAAAAACTCTATCACCTTGTCGATTCCGATCTCACTTGGACACAACTTATAATATTAAGAAGTAAATTATAAATTCTATTTCGATCCCCATGAAATTGCCTATTGAGCCTAAGAGAAAGTGTAATTTATTTTATTAAAATGACATACAAAAACGGGTTTCAAGGTGTATTGTTATTGAAACCTTGTCACATTGAAGTTTTATAACATGCAGGCCTATAAAATACGATAGATCGAAATACATAGTCAGACAGAGCAATTCTAACTGTTATGTATAAATACCAAATTAAAATGAATGCTCGACATTGGGCTTAGCAAGAAAGATAGACAAAGAAGACTGAGTATGAATTGAGTTCATGTTGTTTAGTGATATTAAGGAAGGCTGTTAAAATGTTTCCAGTTTTTTTTTTTTAACTTAAAAAGCTTTTCGGTCGGAATCTCGCGCAGCCTCTGATTATATACATATAAGAAGAATAATACTTACACCTTTGCCGCCTTTTTTAAGTTTATCGTCTATAAATAATGAAAGATATTCCGGAGATTTTTGGTTCAAATTTAAAAAATGCTCAAAGTCTGCGGAAATAACGTTTTTGAATAATCGATCGTTGTTAAAAGAATGATGCAAGAACCGATCAAACCGATCTTTTAAATCGAGCAAATTCTGTACAAAAGTTATTGGATTGGTATTGCCATTTTCTTCTTCTTTTACTAATATTCGGCCCTGTTCGCGCAAATACGAAGACATAGTATCAGCAATAACTTTGAGACCTTCCTCTTTTAGGCGAGAAAATAGTTTGTAGGTACATGCAAGATCCTCTGTTTTTGAATTTTTAATCATGTAAACAACACCGGAATTTTCCATTTCAACAATGGTACGCATATGTTTTTTAATAAGTTCATCTTCAACAACTTTAACTATACGCGGTTCCGTATCTTTGTCTAAATATAATGTTGCGCGAGCAGATTCTTCTTGTATTCGGGCCTAAAAAAAGTAAGATTTTTTCCCAAATTTTTTAAAGATAAAATAATAAAAGTTACCTCAACTTTTTTAATGTAAACACCAGCATTATTTTCGTTAAGGAATTTATGCGATTCGAACTTGTAAAAGGATGCAGATTGCGCAAGAAACGGTTTTTCAAAATCATCCTCATAAACGGAGCGTGTATTGATTCCCAATGACATAAGCATTTGACAGGCATTTTTAATAGCTAAATGATTAATGGCTTCCCCACTTCTCTCGTCCATAACCATACCTAGCAATGTTTCTCGTAGAGCTTTTTGAATCTCCGTATAACGAACAATCTATAATAGATATATTTTTTAAATTTTAGACAATTTGTCTTCCAATATTATATCAACCATACCTGATCTCTGAATAATATCAGGCCTAAATTGTATACGTTATCCACTTCGCGTTGCTGTACATAAACACGATCCATGTACATTAAAATATCACGTATCATCACCATGGACGTTTGGTGGTCATTCCACGCTTGATTCAGCTTTGGAAGAAAATTGTTGTGTAAACTTTCAAGCACATCCTGGCGAACTTTATGCTCTAAATGTTCGGACACCACTTCACGCAATCCATAATAGAGACGATTGCCATGCTTATGAAGCACCATGTTGTATGCATTGCGGTATAATTGTTCAAACGATAGGCCAGAGTTATTTTTCTTCTGTATCTCCTGTATAGCATTTTTTAAGCTTGCCCAAATTGCTTCTACATATTTTTCATCCATGGAGGCCTGTGAACAATTACAGAAATAAGTGTACGTAAGAAAACGAAAATAAATATTCAAACGTAGCATATTAGTAGAAAAACGGGGGAAAACTAAAGACATTGTGAAGCTAACATTGAAAGCATTTGTTTGGTATTCAGGCAGCCAAAGAGGAAATTTCCGTTGAAACTCGTACAGTTTTTGATCCTTAGAATTTACGTCAGCGGATACACTGCAAACAGTTCCGCTGTTTAGGAGGCTGTTACTTGTCGCACCAGCGTATTGTACCGATGGTTTTAGAGTGCAACATTGCTCACGTGCGCTACTGTTGGCTGCAGTTGAACCCTGTGCCCCCACTGTTGTGCGGCCACGTATAAAAAATTTGCGATAGCGACCACCATTAGCAGAACTGCTAGACGAATGGCTGTTGTGGCTGTTTGTAAATAGTAAACTCTTTTGACGTTCCTGTGCTCCTGATTTATTATCCTTGGGCATTGGTTTGCCGCTTTCCTTCAAGTGGTTATAGTATGACGAACGACTGAATTAAGAACGGCAAATAACTTTTACAAATTATAGGTATATTGCAATTCGTTGATAAGTTTTCTTAATTTAATAATGTTCAGTACAATTTATGTTTGGATACTACTGCAATGTGTGCGGGATATTGATTTGCCTACTCCCCTCAAAACGACGTCGTTGTCTCTTGTATCTATTTTTCTCAATCATTGGTTTAGATTTTTATTAGAGTTTAAACATTGTTGGCCTTTCTCTAAACTGCTTCCTTATTTTCTTTTATTAATTTTTTTCAAAAACTTCCGCTTTCTACAGCATCAGTTTTTTTTTACACTTTTATACTTCTTGAATCCGTTTCCAAAGCTTCCACTGTGGATAATTCAGTAAAAGATAAAGTTAGGATTATCCGATCTTTTATCAGACTTTGTTTAGTAGAATTCTCTTCAGTATTAGGATTCAGTCGGAGCCCTCCCTTAATCTCTTCTCTTTGTTAGATTTAACAAATTTTAAACGGATGATGTTTTTCACAAATAATAATTTTTCTTTCTTAACTTCTTGAAAAATTCAATTTTTTCCAAAGACAATAGATTTTGTTTTGACGTAAAAAACGCAGTTAACTTGGAAAGCTGAAGCAATTAGGTAGCGAGATCCAACATAAGGAAATAAGACATATTTGGTGCAAATCCGTTTTAGTAAATCGGAGGTAGCCACAGCCATAAGACATCAAATGATAGACATTTTTTTGTAATAGCATTTGACTAATACCAACTTTAGAGTGATTTTGTCTTTAAAATAATTTTCGAGGCGTCGAAGGCAGGGCAAATAGCCATACAATAAAATCAAGTCGTACACCAAAAATTGGAAGCTCAGTCAACACCTAACACCTAATTCATTCCATATGTCCACAATTTCTCAGTAATACTCTTCTTCTCTAATACTCGCCGCAGGTTTATTTCAACAATACAATACGTAGTAATGACAAGATCGGGCTCCCTTATTCGCTATTTCTCTTCTGGGCTCACTTGACGAAGCATTTTCATGTGGAAGCAACAACAAAGCTTTTGAGCAAGATTCTCCACTAGCGAGTATGGTTATACCTCATAAAACTGGTGTAACTCACTATTTTACAAACAAATCTAATTTTAGGCAGCTTAATTTCAGCACTGCTCTTCGCCACTTGCTAAAGCTTGGCGAAAAGATGCCTAATATAAAACATAATATATTTAGTATCCCTAAGCAAATGTGGTAGATTCCTTTTTAGTGGATTTAAGAACTTGGTTTATTTATTCTTGTACATACATATACTACATCCAAATCAAACTCAAGTAAATAATAATACCATGAAAACAAAGGAGAGTATCCCGCCTATCCTAGATAAATTTAACAATAACAAAGAGGCACAAAACAAAAACAAGCTATAATAGAAACATATATAAACCAAATAGGTACTATATTAACCAATGCTAATCTATACAAGGTGATATCAATTCTACCAGTTCGACAATTTGGTCGAATATTGTAAAATTTTAGATGCAGCCCAAGAGTAAAAAAAAGATAAAAATACTCTCAATTTGATAATCAGCTGATGAACCGATATCCCCTTGTATAGATTCGCAGTATATGGAACCGACGAGAGCACAATCAACTATTAGTAACATTCTACACTAATTAAAATGTTTAAGCCACTTACCGGAAAAGCGCGAATCCGCATCTTTCCCTCCTTCTTGGGAGCGGTGCCCCTTAAATTCATGTTCTGTATACGACGACAATTTTCCTCCACTTTTTCCCTCTAAACAACCCAATAGGAACGTGATCCTTGGCCGACGAACTCGTTAGCAGATGTATAACAACACACTTCAGGCTATTATTGAACTTTTGATGGAATTTTTATTTAAAATAATTTCAGTCCAAAACACTGTAAAGTATGGATTTTTCCAAACTGCTTTTTTCTGCAGTAGTGATATCAGCAAATCATTTCAAGTTATTGACTTCACTGCACACAGCATTGATTACGTTTTCGTTTTATTTTTAATAGCTGAAAGCTTTATTTTATATTTTAATATATCCACAGTGTATTTGGCTGTAAAATAAAGGAAAAGTTTATTTACTTCTATGAAGGAAAATGATGTGACATTAAAGCTGTAGAAGAAAAACATGTATACGGTATGCAGAAAACAAGAAGTACGTCGAATTAACATTACACGCATTTTTTTGGTGCACAACAGTCTTACGCGATTAATGACACAAATTTTACACTTAATTTTTTATATATTATGACAAGAATAATGATAAACACCATATATGTTGACCATATTTTACCATCAATAGCTCCGCAATTATGACATATGTATACACAAAGGAAGTCGAAGAAAATTTAGTTCCTTGTATACAATGCTATTTGCTTTCTGTGAAATTCTTTATATCTCTCGAAGTAATATTTTTGTTTGCGATTTAGTTAATTATTAACATATAATTACAATTACCGAAATACTAAATATCTGCTGCTTATGCTGCAAAAATGACCATAAAGAAGAAAAAACGAAAGATCAGAAAATGAATGCGAATATCGGTGTACAAATAATTCATCAAAGGCAGCGTTGCCGTTTTATAATTTTCGACCGGATTAAATTAAGACACATGGACAGGTAGTAGAGTGAAACCAACAACAGCATTATATTGTTTGTTTCTTTGCTTTTGGTCCCAAATATGTCAAAATCTGTGAACAGAGATTGACAGTTGAGAAAAATTAAAAAAAAATTGACAATTTAGGGACCCAAATAAAGAGAATGTGAATGATGTGATTGAGTGGGACTGTTAATGGTATTTATTAGAAAAAAAGTATATTGATTGAGAACTCAAAAAAAAAGTATTTGTAAAATATAGTGTGTTATCATGATGTTTTGCAATCGCGAGACAACTGCACTGCTGGATTTTTCAATGCGGCAAAAGTAAAAAACGAAAAGTATACAAAACAAAAAACTTCAAAGACGATATGTCACCAAGATTTTTCTCAAATTTATTGTACAAATACATATTATATATAAAAGTGTATACATATGCATAATTACATTCAAGCTCTTTTACCATATCTATATATGTAGCAAATTTCATATATGTATAACGTTTTAAAAGCAGTATAAATATTTCGTTTATCGTTTGGGAAGCAAAACATAGGCCTTGAACATTAGTTGTAATGATTTTCTTAATTTTTGTTATTGGAGTTGAAACAGCATAAATATGCTGCTGGAGCGATAGTCCTTGGCCAGATATATGTAAATCCGGATCATTTCACTAACATAGAACCGACTGTCGTCGAAACGTCTTTATTCCGTTGCGGCTTTAAAAGTTTACCAAGGACTGATAGGATTGTAACTTATTGCATTTTCTATTTTGAGTCCCATATAACTATTGGAAATTTTATTTTTTATGCCTTTGCAAATGTACATTCAAAATTTATCTCAAGTAAAATTTTTAAACAGATTGTTTTTGTGTTTGGATACGTTGCCTTTACGTGACAATTTATGGCATACTCTGGTTTTATAATGCTGCAAACTAAAAAAAGAGGTTGTCTGTAAAGTCGGTTTACTGACGATAGTTTAACGTCACCTTTCCTTCATATATAATATTAAATTAGAAATAAAAACATTAAAACAACAGGTATTATTAACAACTAGTCGTCACAAATTATAAATTCGGTAAGAATGATCATGATACACTTGGTTTTATTTTAAATTCTTCAAGTAAATCAAATTAATAATAATCAACAAGAAGGCATATGCAAATACAAATATGTGAATTTATATACATAGGCGCATATACATACATATACATGCTCACTCAAGTAGGAGAGAGCCAGATGTCGAACGTTGCCGAATGCGGGGGCCGATTGTGCTCTTTGTCGTTCGTTCTGCGCTCTCGCTTGCAGTTTAAGCAAGGTAACGATGCATGAGCAAGATAACGACGAATGAGCAAGATAACGACAATTGAGCAAGATAACGACACATTTTTTTGGCGTGCAGCCGGCTAAAGCGAATTATAAGACGTTATCACGTCCAAAATCATGACCGACGAATTCAGAGAACGATTCTACCAGGCCCAATTCAGGCTGGTTTTGCTTACTATACTCGCTTTGCTTAGCTTTGAAAACTTGTATGGCCAAGAGATGAAAAATAATTTAAAAATGATATATGTACATATATCTATGCTTTTCACTGGCATTACATTTTTTTCAAACATTTTTGAAAAGCAAATATAAATAAACAATCTCTATTACCTGCCTAAAATTCTCAAATGAAGTAAAACCTAATAAAAATAAATTAACAGGTGTTTTCAATTCCTAAAGTCAAAAGCGCTGTCATTGGATGAATTGGACCAGCACCTTTACTATACCTATACATGGCCTTATCGGATAAAAAAAAGTGGAATCCACGGTGTAAGCAATAGAAAAAACAATGCCTTCCGAAAACTGCTTTATTTGACAACCGATGACATCACTGCAGCGAACAAACAAAAGGAAAATAAGTTACTTAATTGCGGAAATTCAGTGAATGTATTGGCATTATTGTGATTTTAAGATTTGTCTGTCACTTGCTAACGCGTGGCGAAAAGAAGTAGCCTTAAAACTCATTATACTGGTATTACTCATGGTCGTACAAACATATTAAATTTCTATGTAATACATCATTAATTTTACGCGTTAAAGAAAAACGGCAAAGTAAAAACTAAATAAAGCAGATGCCGGCAAGAAAAGAGGTTTGCAGACATAATTCTAATAAAATGTTTCTTAGGTATAATTAACCGTGCATTCATATAACATATCCATTCGAGTCTCGGTGAAACACCAAAATTAAGAAAAACATTTCTAATAGCAGTCGGCCCTCGGCAGGCAATGCCATACCTCCGAGTGTATTTCTGCAAGAAAAAACCCCTCATAAAAATATTTGCCGTTCGGAGTCGGCTTGAAACTGTAGGTCCCTCCATTTGTGAAACAACATCAAGATGCACGTCACAAATAGGAGGAGGAACTCGGCCAAAGACCCAGAAAGGGCGGCGCCAATTATGTATATTAAGGGTTTTCCATTAAGAGGTGTTATTTTAATATTCAAAGAAAAATGCTATTTTTTAATATAAATGATCGGATGTTTATTTCATTATAAAGAGGAAGGTATGCCATTAATAGTGGAAAATAACATCAGGGAAATGACCACCACGACCACGCTTGCAGGACAATATCCTTTTCATGAAATTTTCCATAACCGAATTGCAAAGAAGCTACCCTATGTCCTCGATAGCCTTACGAAATCCATCTTTGAGGTCTTAAATCGGCCCTGAGCTGTTGCCGTAGACCTTCTCTTTCACGTGGCCCCAAAGAAAAAAGTCACAAGATCTCGGTGGCCAATTGTGATCACCTCTTCGAGAGATAACACGGTCCGGAAACTTTGCCCGTAAATGATCAATGGTTTCGTTGCTTGTGTGCCACGTAGCGCCGTCTTGTTGAAAATAAAGATTGGCCTCCAAAATATTCTACCAAAATAATTTCTATGAAGAGAAACCTTCCTGAGCAGTATTGACAGCTGATTGTCAATTTCGCAGGTAATCTGACATATGTGAACGGGTAGATTAAGTTTGTGGATTTATTGCTAATTATTGCATATGGGAATGTACTTTAAAGCAGCTCTTTTTTCGCCTTGCCAACATTCTTACGTGAAATAAACGTGGTTACACGAAGAGCTTCAGAATATTCCCACAAACTTTTAGTCCGTTTCTGTAGTCCAATATTTAGTCAGAAATAATCAAAATGATATTACTTGAGTAGTGGAACGAAATATATCCACCAATTTATTTTTACGGTGCACCATGTGTTCCGAATTTCCACTGTATACTGCATACTGATCGATTTTCTTGCCATCATCTTAACATGAATTGTTATCTCGGAGTTTGACAACTCAATTTTAATTTTTTTGCTCCATTTGCATGAACGAATATTATATAAATATACATATATTATATTAAATAAATATATATTGCTTGACTCAATTTTGAAATGAATGACAGCAAGGTGCTCATATACACATTTAGTACGTGCAGATTTGAAGTAAGGCAATTGCAACGTGTTACCCAAGCCTCATGCAGTGTTACCCGTACCTCTAATAAAGCCCTTCAATCGAATATCGGCAAAATATTCTTATCAAAATTATATACTTCATTTGTGGAGGCTGGGATTAGGATGTAAGAAGGAAAGAGATATATTTAAAAAATATAAATTCATGGTTATATTTCCTGTGCTAATTCACCTCATACTTTCTAATCGAAATATTGCTGGCGTAGTTGAAATATTTACACAAACTTTCCGGCAACACACATTATAGATAATAAGATGGGAAACTCTTTCATTTTGAGAGAGAGCGCGCCCATGAGGACGTTTCAAAACTTGGCAGCATTCGCACATTATGGGATTTTGAACAGCTGATAGGCGAAATGGCAGGCTGCCAGAAGAAACGCGCCAAAACAAATGTTTGTAATTATTTGTAATATCTGAAATGTAACAATTTAATTGAAGTCAGTTTGTAGAATCCAAAGCTACACCGCCATTGAGGCTAGTATATAGTGCGCGGTCGCCCAGTAGCCTTATATCACCCGTATACACCTACACATGATAAAAATAAACACAATCAGCATAAAATACAGAAATAAGCTGAAAAATCAAAAACATTTAAACGGAATTATTCAAAATTGATATACAAATGCTATATAATAATAATAAAGTAATGAACTCGAAAATGTATATAAAAGTTAAGCTGAAACAGTTCAAGTTTTTATTACGTAACTGAAATTCCATTCTCTTACCTACTCTTTTTAACCATAAAATATTTACATATATACATATTAACATTCATAGACCAACACACATTTTCAGTAAAATTATATGTATGCAAAATGTATTCAGATATGCACACAAGACGAATTAAAAGTAGAAGCCGAAAAGGATATAAAAAGCTTTGGAAAATTGTAAAAACTCCCTTCAAATTAAATTATTATGTTTCAATTAAATTACTTTTAAGACAAATAATTATAAACATTTCCATCGCGTAATTTCTGCATTAAGCAAAAACGAACTGTTTTCGTTAGTTATTTGTGGGGCGTTTTCTCTGGCAGCCCGCCATTTCGCCTATCAGCTGTTCAAAATCCCATAATGTGTGAATGCTGCCAAGTTTTGAAACGTCCTCATGGGCGCGCTCTCTCGCAAAATGAAAGAGTTTCCCATCTTATTATCTATGGCCCATACTGCGTAAGTTTATATCCCTTTTTTAACTTGCCACAGTAAATAAAATAAATGTTTGATAATCTTTAGGGTTATAAAATAAATTGAATTAATATTCATAGGTGACAAAAAATATGGTTCTCCTTCGAGGATGGAGGTATGTGGCTTTCATTTCTTGCATTGTCGGCGGAGTTGGCGCAGCGCTATACCCGATTATAGTGGAACCAATGATAAATGTCGAAAAGTACAAAGAGTTGCAAAGACATACCCGCGCTGGAATTAAACAAGAGGATATTCAGCCTGGAAATATGAAGGTTTGGTCTGATCCATTTGGACGTAAATAACAACACATATTAGTATAATGTTGTTAAAATAAAAACATTTCAACATATATGTATAAGCAGTTTTATTCTTTATGTAATTAGATCTATCTAAGGCTGTCGCATATCAATATTTTCATGTCCACAATTTAATAAACAACCGAATACTACAAATTCAATTATGAGTCGGATAGAGCAAATTACTGCAACATAATTTGTTGAAGCAATCTGGAGCGGTACGCACGCACGCACCAATAATAGGCTGTTTTAAAAAAATAAGCGGCTTCTAAAACTGGTCTTTTCATTTTATTAATTTTATATGTTTTTCTTAACTTTGATGTTAATCCTTTTGTTCCTTTTAAACCGAAAATTTGATTTTTACATTCCCTAGCCCTACAAGAGCGGAGAGTGTTGATGAAATGAGAAGGCGCAAATGTTACTGTTAAAATATTTTTAGTAGATACAATTGAGATTTGAAAGATTTCTTGTAAGGGATTTTAAAACACCGACTTTATAGACACCACACAAGTTTTTCCAAACAAATATTGAAAACACCACACATCTATCACCTCAACATTCAAATAACTTACATTTTTTACTATTTTCTTATTTTTGAAATAATAAGCGCTTACATAAAATGTATTACACATTTTATTCATATTTTTAATTCCTAGCAAATGCAAAAACAATTCTGCTCTAAAGCAGGAGTGTATGTATGTATATGTACCCTTCTAAACTTCCTAAAAAATAATACCACCAGTCGGTATTCCGAATATTGAGCTTACAAAAACAAAAAAACAGCAGCATGCACAACGCGATGGCCGCTTTGCCGCCACGCAAGTGTTCTAGAACACAAAAAAAACACGGCACTCAATTCATGCTTCAACAGCGACTACAAAAACAAAATACATTCGTAGACGCAGCTGCCGCGGCCTTTTAGTCGCGATGCGCTGAACAATCTCAAATTTTGTATATCACAACAAAAATAAATGCATTCGTAAGTTTACGCTCATATTTCTAAGAGCAAAGTACTTTCATTCATTAAACGAACCGCCCATTTGCCAATTTTCGACTATTCGAAAATAGTCAATATTGGAATATTTCTTGTAGAATTATTTGCCAATATTTGGTACATCTTGAATTTATGTCATGTGGAGTGGTCGCTGTATATATGTATGTAAATATGTATTCTAACTGCTCGAGAGTCGCAGCTACTGTGAGTCAAGTGTTCGCGAAAGCTACAGTAAGCTGTACAAAACAACAACAAGTAGATAATGAAAAAGTTCTGTCCCGGACATTACGATACTAGGGGAAATTTCGAAGCCATTATTTTTTGTTCTCTCGTGGTACATAAATATGAAATTAATACATTCCTTTACGTATGTTGTTCTCCAATTGGTAAAAAGTGCGCCAAAGCACATGCATATAGCAGTAAGGTAATAAAATAACTCTGAAACAGGAGTGCGACTTATTTGGAGGCAGTACTGTACACACATTCAGCCTTCGGACGAAGCCCAAAGAGCCAAACATTTAATATTTAAGAATTTACTGAAGCTTCTGTAAATGCAGTATTGTTCATAACAACAGGAACCAAAACCGCAAATTTTTTAATAAATACCTATGTACTTAACACTTAACACAAAAGGTATCTAAGCATTGTAGAGGACAATTTTGTTTACGCTTTATCATTCATAATTTTTGACACAATTTTTGCCTTCTAATTTTGTGCGTATTCTTTTTTAGCATTTTTAGCGAATCGTGTGCGACCAACCGCATATGTATTTGTTGTACATACATATACGCGTTTTCCAGAATGGTTGTTGTTTTTTATATGCTTTGTGTGCGCTGAAACTTGTGTTCTGCGTTTGTTAGAAGTGGGGGTAGTTTGTATGCATTTTTATATACATTTTTTTCCGGGATGACGCCCATGAATAGGGAACTCTCATGAGTACTGCTATACCGGCATAGCAGTATGCACGACTTGTAGCCTCACAATTACACCTACGTACTAAACACCTCTCCACTATCTACCACTCTCCCCGCGGAACAATCCAAAACAGAAATTACCTCACGGGGCTAGTTAGTTCATAGGCTGCTAGTTATTTCTTCTAAGAATCTCCGCGCGCAAATTCGCTTCCAGTTATCACCCAATTTTAGCATAAAATGTATAATATTCTCTCCGTTTAATATGCTACAACTTTCGGCTGCATAGTGTGGGCTTTGAAACAAGACGTGATCAGCGTCTTCTTCCCTATCCTTGTAGATTGGGCTGTTTGGTGAACTATCATGGCCGAATCTATGGAGGTATTTTCGAAACATCTCGTGCCCTGAAAGGTATTGGGTTAGATGGAAGTTTGTTCCTGCATGGTTCCTTTCTAACCACGTCGTAAGAATGGGTATTAGCCCATGCGTCCATCTACCTTTCGGTGAGCTGTTCCATTGGTCTTGCAAGTGGGCGATCGAACAACGCCTTTCTTCTTCTGCAATATTTTTACGACCTGCTCTACCGTCGGCTCGGATAGCCTTCAATGCATCCTCTGCATTTCTTTCGCTAAAATGTCTACGGGGACTAGACCTGCAATAACGAAGGCAGCATCGTCCGAAATTGTACGGAAGCCGCGAATCCAATGACTTTAGTTCTAGGCGAAATATCCAGTCTTAGAACCCCGTCATACATTAAGTTCAATAGCAGTGGACCCAGAACTGATCCCTGAGGAACCTCTGCTGTCACGATATACTCCTCAGGGCGTTTGTCGCTTCTAAATCGCAGTTTACGGTCCGTGAAATAGCTCTCGCGAGAGTTTCCAGTATACGTTGCCAAGCGTTTCTAACTTCCAGGGATACCACAGCGCAGTATTCTTCTTTCCCGCCGCGCCGTCTCTTGCCTTCAATGGATTCTGTCGCTAAATGTACCATTTGATGGCATCCACTGTTGAGCGGGATTTCTTGAAGCCAAACTGGTATGTGGACAGAATACCTTTATCTTCAGCGAAAGATGGCAATCTGTCGCTAATAATACTCTCGAGAATTTTTCCCATTGTGTCTAGTAGACATATTGGTCGGTAAGACTCGGGTTCGCCAGGCTTTTTGTTGCCCTTGGGTAAAAGCACACGGTTTTGGAAAGTGCCTTCGTTAAGGCAGGTTTGGAATTCTGCTATAAATATATCTGGACGTTTGGAAATCGCTAATGTCAGGTCTCTATTTGGTATACCGTCTGGACCTGGAGCTTTCTTAGACTTTATTTTATTACATGCCGCTTGGAGCTCTCCCTCGGTGACACGAGGGATGTCACCTGCTTCATGTTGTGTGCAGAATGGCAAAATGTTTTCAGCTCTTTGAGGAAAAAGAGTAGTAACAATTTTGCGCAGCCTTATTGGGCAAGTAATTTGGGGTGTGTGTACGCTTTTCGCTTTGGATAATACCACCCGATACGCGGAGTCCCAGGGGTTGATATCAGCTTCCTCACAAAGTTTCTTGAAGATTTCTTGCTAGCTAGTTCTAATTGCTTTTTTAGCGCCTGCCTGGCTGATCTAAAATTTTGAACATTTTGTACAAAATGAGGCCTCTCCCTATTGCGCTGCATCTTGCGTCTAGCGCGGAGGCATTGAGATCTTAGTGATTTGATGTTTTCGTTCCACCAGTAGCATGGATATATGTGTTGGCGCATTACCTGCCTGGGCATGGACCCATGGCAAGCTTCTATTAATGCTTCTACTAGAAGTTTCGTCCTATTCTCGTCAGAGCCAACAGGGAGTTGAAGTTGCTTAATCATATATTTAAGGACTTCGCTATCAAGCTTCTCGTCCTTCCACTTTGGACCTGTCAGCTTGGGTGTAGTTTTAAGCCTCCTTTCATGTAATATATGTGTCTAAGTTGTTCAGATTTGACTGAAGAGATTAAATATAGGTATGAATGCATATACATTGCCTTTATGGCTGTTTTACATATAAATCAGTTTAAAAGCAGTATGAATTATTTTATATGGAAAATAAATTTCTAAATACCACGTAATGAATACTATTTTAAATCAATTCTTATTAAACCAAATACAAAAAATAAAATAAAAATATCGAACAAAGAAAAACGTTTACAGGACTTGAACCTGAGTCAAATACGGAACGGTGTAGTGGGTTGACGATTTGTCTTTCATGTTTGTGCTAATGCCTAACTAATTTCCACTTTTATAAATCGCTCATTTAGTCGATTCCCTGTGAACATGCGTTGAATCTGAATTCTCGCTGAAATCCTCTAAAAACAGCAACAAATCTTAAATCCTCTACTAGTGTGGTAAGTAAAAATCTGAAATCCCTTACAATGAATCTTCAATTTTAGTACTCGAAAAAAAGTTATTTAACATTTACGCCTTCTCATTCCATTAACATTCTCTGGTTTAATAAATGCCATGAACACATTTCGAAATGGCAATGTTCGAAAGTACTACATAAATGTGCATTTACGGCTCAGCATAAACGCAGCTTGAAATATTGTAACTATTTCGTACTTACATATAGTTATATATCTTCGGGATAAGACTAAAATTAACTTAATAGAAGGCATTCAATATATGTATAAGTACATTTATAATTCAGGAGCGGACTACATAGTCGAACAAGTTCAGTGTGCCTACAGGTTCGAAACTACGGGCATGAAAAACAAAATGATAAGAATTTTTTTCGAATAGCGGTCACCCCTGGGCAATGACAATGTACTTCTGCCATGAAGAAGCTCCTCAGTAAAAGGCCACTTTCGGACACGGCATAAAACTGAAGGACCCTCCATTTGTGGAAAATATAAAAACGTGCAATACAAATAGTAGGAGGAGATCCGTGCACTTAGAAGACATATTTACATCCATATATGGGTGCATATATATGTACGTACGTATATATGTATGCCATGACAAAAATTTACGGTTCATCAAAATTTTTTCTAGAGAAGCTCCATATGGGGATGGGCTAGCATCCATCCCCTTTACGGCGAAATTGGTGGCCATCCAATCAACATGCGAAGATCACCGTACCGACGAAGATCCTTTGTTATTCCTAAAACCCCGGCATTCCATTATTTCCTCTCCTTAACCACTCCCTAATCCAGGGTGTTATGCGGCACCGTACCCATTGGATGGTTTGCAGCCAGGGGGCTACCAGACCGGCTGTATCTTAACGGCGCCTCCCTAACACCGAGTCGCCTTAGGGAGTAACTGTCGCCTTGCCATGGCATAGGGCGCTGCCGTGGGGGACCATTTGAAGACACCTATGTATATAGGGGATCGCATACGTAGTATACTTAGACCACTGCGCTTGCCTTGTCGAGCAGGTGGTCGTACACAAAAGATGAATTCAGATACTGACTTAAGCCACCAAACTTCTACTGTAATGGGAGAGGGTTACAGCGGTCGTAAAGCTACTGTCAAACATACGAAAAAAGCTATGCAACGCAGGGGTGCCATAGTCCGCAAAGACTCTGATCTGGAAAGTGTTGCAAGCGTAAATACTAATGAGGAAGAAGCTTTACTTCGCTCTCGGTGAAGCTTGATGGTGCCAGTACTGTGAGTGAGAAAGGGCCTAGAGCTTAGCCAACCAAGGAGGGGATGAAAGCGAAAGCACGCTACAAGGCTGCGGTCAAAATCTGCAACCGGTTTAGTGGCATGACCAATCTGACGCAAGCTGAAGCGGAGTGATTGGCATGGGCTAAAAAGGAAATTGAAAGGGCCCTTCTCACTTTGCAAATCGCGCTGGGTGTGCTGCATCAAATTGGAGTTCGCCAATAAGGTTGAGATGAGACTGGCCAAAAAGAAAGTGGAAAAACGTTGCTGCAAAACCGAACGTGAAGTACAGAAAAAGGACGACGAAAAGCCGACATCGTCCAAAGCAGCGGCGGCGGCCAATGAGATTGCCAAAAAGCACCTGACTGTGGCACTTATTGATCGTGTTCCTTTGTCTCAAAAAACGCAACCCAACGGATGAAAGCGAAAACACACTTAAAACTGGGGAGGTAGAGAGAGATCTCGGCATTGAAGACATCCTCGAAACCTCTCTTAACATCTTGGACGGGAAGGTGGGTGAGCTGGAGCAGGTATCCAACCCCGTGAAGGAACCAATGCCTGATACTGAAGGTCCTTTAAATTAACCTTCACAAAAGCAAGGAAGGGTCCATTGAGCTCCCTCAAAATGTAGAGTGGCACTAGCCCAGGAACCATGGATCGGTTCGGGAAGCGTGGTATCTGGACTGGACTCACCAAACTACAACACTTACTTCCCGAACTTTACGAACAGGGTAAGAGCGGTATTACTTGTTAAGAAAAGTGTATGTTTCTACTTTAATACCAATGTCTCCATAGGTGACCTGACAATGGTAACTATTTAGGGCTGCAGGAATGAAATTCTACTTCTTGCTAAAGAGCAAAACCTTCAAAAATCTTAGAAACACAAACTGATAAATACGCCAGATTCAGCAGAACTGTCGTAGGTATACTAGCAGGCCACAAGCATACAAAATGGGAATTGCAAACAACGATAGCTGCAGATTTTCCAATGAACTAGAAGAGAAGGAAACTCTTCAACACCTTCTATGTTCGTACCCTGTATTAGCTAGAACTCGAATGAAGTGTGTAGGAACTCTACAATATGAGAGGTTAGAATGTCTCTCGGTGTTAGAACTTCAGAGCATACTTAGATTTGCAAAAGACGCAGGATTATTACAAGAGGAAACGTAAGGGTCAAGCTCCATCTGGTACCACTAATAGGTCTAGGTGATGGCTTTCAGCTAGCCAGGTCAACCTAACCTATGCTGAAGACACCGTGGCAAGCAAGTATATGTGTGTGCGTATAATTTCTCATGCTTGGTTGTTTCCATTGCTTTCGCCTACTCTTCTTCTTCATAAACAAGTAATTTCTCTTCCTTTTGCTTGTTAATTCATGGGCTCTTACGACACGGCGAATTCGGAAGGTGCAATCGTTATTCTATCATTCCTGATATGCTGCTGCTTCTGCGGCTAAGGAGGTACACACATACATATATATACGGTTTTTGTAAGTACAATAATTTGAATTTCGACTGTGAACAAAGAGCATACTACATATGTATATGTGTATATACTATACATATATTATTTTATGAATTTTTTATTAATATTCATGGATAAATGGTATGGTAAGTATAAGATTATCTAGGTTTATGCCATAGCTGAATGGGTTGGTGCGTGACTACCATTCCGGAGCGCGTAGGTTCAAATCTCCATGCATGAACATCAAATAATAGAAAAAGGTTTTTCTAATAGCGGTCGCCACTCAGCAGGCAATGTAAAACCCCCGAGTGCATTTCTGCCATGATATTTTAGATAAAAAAGGTAAAAAACATAAAATACACAAATCCATAGCCATGAATATATCGCACCCTAAATACAAAAGGGTCACAACTCAAAATGTACTTCTGCTCAAATATGAACGAGACGTTATCAATAAAATACTATCATCAGCAGACACTCAGATGAGAGGGATGTCCAGCCAATCTGTCGGCTGTAATTCAAACTAGGACCGCCCGTACGTCGAAATTTCGACGTTATTCGACGTTATATAAATACGGAGAGCAAAATTTAGTCATACCTTTTTTAGTATTTATAGTCATAGAAAAAAGTTGAAACATATATAAGTGGATAGCTTATGTTGAAACTTTTTACATGATATATGTGAATAGATTTATTAAAATTAAATGTGAAAAATATCCCATTTTACCTGTATTAAGCCATCCTATATTTGTGTATTTCAAATATCATAATTTTTTTTATTTATTTATGAATTGGAAACATTTAATTTCTTGTATTACGGAAAAAAATTAATTTTGTTTAAAAAAGCATAATAAAAAACAATCATTAATTAATCCATGACCATCATTATTTCTGAATCAAATTTATAATAGTATTGATTCACAATATATAAGTTTCCAGTTGTTTCATCAACTTTTATATCATGATACATATATATAATATCATGATACATATTATAACATGATATATCATAATAAAGGTAAAATAGTGTGATTAATTTTATCTGCACCTATTCACTTATGTATCTATTTTAATACATTGTGAAAACCGTCTCCACATATGCTATCCATTGGTATATGTTTCAACTAAAAAAAGGTACGACAAAATTTTGCTCTCCGTATTAATATATAGATATAGATTATTAACGGCCTGTCTTGGTTTTTTCTTGTAACAAAGTCCATTGTGTTTTTGCTTGCTCGGGTTGTTTATACAAGGTTAGATTAGGTTAGGTTGAAGCGGTTGTCCTGTGGGACATACTCAGGCTCATAGCCCATTGTGATGCCGCGTGGGGAGCTTGTCCCTATCTCTCCTAAAACCAGTGTGTGTTTTTCAAAAATTTTAAAATATCTCTGATTTCTATAGAACTGAGATCTTCTAACTCATTAAAAAATTGTCTACCCAGAATAGTAAACCTGCGTCTGGATAGAGCAGGGCAGTGGCACAGTAGGTGCGAGATTGTCTCTTCCTCGTCCTCATCTAGACAACTTCTACAGAAGTCATGTGTTTGCACACCCATCCTTTGGGCGTGTCTACTTATTAGGCAGTGCCTCGTTATGACTGAGATCAATGTGCTAAGACTGTGTTTATTTTGGCTTAGCAGAGATTCTGTGCGTTTAGCATTTAGAGTCGGCCACACTTGACGGGAGATTTTGCAGGTGGCTTCATTAAGCCATCTTTCGTTTGCTTTCTTTACAATTTCTTCAAGGATGACTAGCTTACATGTTTGTAAGGGTATCCCTATGTCATTATCTATGTGCTCATCAGACAATTTAGTGCCGAGTCTTGCTAGCTCATCGGCTCTACAGTTACCCTCAATGTCGCGATGGCCAGGAACCCATGTTACCTTTAAGTGAAATGACTCAGCCATCTCGTTAAGAGATGTGCGGCATTTCATGGCTACCTTGGAGGTTGTCGACTGTTTTGTGAGGGACTTTATCGCCGCTTGGCTATCAGTGAAAATGTAGATATCATTTCCGGATATCGCATCACACTGTATCAGTGTTGCGGCGTTTATTATTGCCATCAGTTCAGCCTGAAAGACACTACAGTAGTTGGGGAGCCCAAAACTGAAGGAGATCCCCAGATGTTCGGAGATACACCTGTTTATACAAGGTGGCGCAAAATTAATACAATTCGGAATATTTTTAATTGTTGCAAATGGCGTCGTATGTGACGTGGGTGCCGATATGCGAGTCCGCCGACTGTAGCGTTGATGACAGGAGGTACTTCGTTTTGTCTTCGACCCATTCGCTTTGCCTCTTTATTCAGTTTGGAGAAGGCAGAACTAACAGCGCGGTTGTTAAGGCCGATGATATCGATATCATCGGCATACGCCAACAATTGTTCGCTCTAATAAAATATTGTGCCTGAGCGATTAAGTTCTGCGGCTCGAACGATCCTCTCCAAAATCAGGTTAAAGAAGTCACACGACAGCGAGTCACCCTGTCTGAACCCTCGTTTGGCGTCAAACGGTTCGGAGAGGTCCTTTCCGATTCTGATGGTACTGTTGGTGTTGAGCAAAGTCATCTTGCATAGCCGTATTAGTTTTGCGGGGATAGCAAATTTAGACATCGTCGTCAACGATTGGGGTATCGGGATCTTCAAATTCTCTGAGACATGCGCAGATGTTACTATTTAACAGGTTCGAGAAGTGGTCCATCCATAATTTTAGTGTGAACTGGATGTCAGTCACCAGATCGCCGTTTTTGTTCTTACAGGAAAACGCCCCGGTCTTAAAACCTTCTGTAAGCCGCCGAACTTTCTGGTAGAATTTTCGGGCGTTGTTCCTGTTGGCCAGCATCTCAAACTTCTCCACTCACGTATTTCGGCCTCTCCTTTCTTCTTTCAGATAATACGTATATCTTCCTTTCTTAGCTCTCTCTCTCTGTAGAGATCTCACATGGATCGCGTTGCGCTCGATCGCACAGAGACGTGTGCGTAGTTTGGTTGCAACGAGGCAATGATCCGAGTCGATGTTGGGTCCTCGAATCGTACGTACATCTAAAACACTAGAAGCGTATCTTCATCCATCGCAGCATGCTTGATTTGTTTTCGCGTTCGATCAGGAGACAGCCAGGCAGCTTGGTGTATTTCCTTATGCTGGAATCTGGTGTTGCAGACTACCATGTTTTGGGCTCCGGCGAAGTCAATCGGCCTCTGTCCGTTACCGGATATTTCGATGTGCAGGCTGAATTTTTCGACTGTGGGACCGAAAATTCCCTCCTTACCTACCCTGGTGTTCAAGTCGCCAAGCACGATTTTTATGTCGGGGCGGGGGCAGCGCTCATAGGAACATTTCAGGCGCTCATAGAAGGAATCTTTGATCGCATCGTCCTTCTCTTCCGTCGTGGCGTGGGCGCAAATGAGCCAGATGTTGAAAGATCTCGCTTCGATGCGGATTATTACGAGACGCTTGTTCACCATGAGTGAACGACAGTACTCGGCGACAAAGTCTCTCTCCCACAACAAATCCAACACCGAATTAGTGGACGTCGCAAGGTTTTTCCTGCCTTGCCCCGTCCATCACATTTCATTAATGGACCGGACATTCAAGGAGCATGCCTTCAAATCGTTATCCTTAGTTCGTTTGCAGGGATAGTCATCGGTACAGGAAGTTCTCATCCGAGGCTTTGTTCGTGTTTTCATTGTTTTCCAGCTATCCTGGATGCTTCGCCTTTTCATGTTGGCTCGCTCTCGAACGGATGTTCGGAAGCTAACCAGAGAATACTTGGGCTGCTTGAACCATGCGTAGAAGAATCGACCTGGCCACCCCAAGTGAATGGCGATCAGTAACTTTCCTCGCATGCGTGGACTTTTACATATGGAACCATCATCTTGTGCACACAGATAAATCAAAATCAGCTGGATGCTCACCTTTATTTTTTTAATGTTGCTTTTTCGGAAAAGAAAGAAAACATTACCCATTTCGCTCTGGCGAAAGGCAGAATAAAAGCTACATTATTACGAGTAGAAACGAGAAAAAACGCTTATTGTGCACAGTGAATTTGTTGAATTTGATCGAATTTTCTACTTCGCATGCTGCGCACAACGTTATAACGGGTGATTTTTTAGCTATTATCTTTTTAAACAGTTGGTTTAAACAGCTGATGCACGTTTCGCTGTCAAACATCTTCAGTTTGGTCTATAATTTAACCAACAATCGTCTAACAAACGATCAACGCTTGCAAATCATTGAATTTTATTATAAAAATACGTGTTCTGTTAAGAAAGTTTATCGTGCCCTTCTTCCATTTGGAACCAAATTTACATTATTGGACATCAAACCACCAACACGCTTACGTAGAGTGCGAACTGAAGAAAATGTCGCAGCTGTATCGGCCAGTGTTAATGATGGCCATCAATTATCGATTCGCCGCCGTTCGCAGCAATTGGGTCTCTGTTACTCAACAACGTGGAAAATTTTGCGAAAGGATTTAGGTGTGAAGTCTTTCAAAATACAGCTGGTGTAAGAATTGAAGCCGAACGACCTACCGCAACGCAGAATTTTTGGTGAATGGGCTTTTGGAAAGTTGGCCGAAGATCCACTTTTTTATCGAAAAATTGTGTTCAGGGACGAAGCTCATTTTTGGATCAATGGGTACGTAAATAAGCAGAATTGTCGATTTTGGAGGGAAGATCAGCCAGAAAAATTGCAAGAGCTACCAATGTATCCAGAAAACGTATCCAGTCACAGTTTGGTGCGGTTTATGGGCTGGAGGTATCATTGGACCGTACTTCTTCAAAGATGCTGCGAATCGTAACGTAACTGTGAATGGAGAGCGCTACGGTGAAATGATACCCAACTTTTTTTTGCCCAAAATGCAAGAGCTTGACTTGCATGACATATGGTTTCAGCAAGACGGTGCCATATGCCCACAGCACGCGTAACAATGGACTTGTTGAGAGACGAGTTCGGTGAATATTTTATTTCACGTTCGGGATCTGCCAATTGTCCACCCAGATCGTGCGATATAACGCCTTTAGATTATTTTTTGTGGGGCTATGTTAAAGCTCATGTCTATTCAGACAAGCCTGCTTCAATTAACGCATTGGAAGACAACATTAAAGCATTTATATGTGAGATACCGGCCGAAGCATTGGAAAGAGTATGCCAAAATTGGACTAAGCGGATGGACCATTTGAAGCGCAGTCGCGGTCAACATTTGCATGAAATAATCTTCAAACATTAAATTATATGGACTGTACTATCGATTTAAATAAAAATTTCATGAATTTTTCTGAATTTTACGTGTGTTTTTTTTCCTTTCCTATAGCTCTTAAAAAGTCCCCCTTTATATTGCAATAATACCCTTCTAATAATTATTTACAAAATGTCATTCCTATGTGAGTTTTACCTAAACCAGAAATAGGATTATTGTTTCACTATAGCTTATATGTAACTTCTTCTTTCATTAATCTTACTGAATTTAAAAATGTTCAGTTGCTTTTGCCAATCGACCACTGTATAGTGGTTTAAACGCTAAAGCTGTCTTTGCTGACATTTTGTACAACTGACGATCACCGTCTTCTTCATGTTCAGCGAGTTGGCTTGGAGTTCTGTCTGACAGCAGTCATCTCTTGAGCCTTCAGTATGCCACAACGTACTTACTGCTAGCTTTCGGCCCGGATTGAAACCGACTCCGAATATAGTGAAGAACTTTTTTGTTGTTTTTATATTGTAATACAGTGTATAAGAAGTGAACATAAGAGTACATACTATACATACAATCTAAAATTTATGTTGATGTACTTCGGCCAATATTGCTTGGAAATATTAATGTTATTCAAATATTAATCAAAATCTCACATAATAATAGTGATATTATCCCGTGCACATATGGATGTACATACAAATACATACATGAATTGATACGCATTCAATAAATACAATTTTTACAATAAGTATAACTTTGTTGTTAATATTTCATTTAAAACCTATCAGCAGGTTTAAAACTTTGATAAAATATATTTCATTACACTTGTAGATTTGTATGTGTTTATATGAATATCCACGTTCGTCGTACAAATATATTATACATATGGACATCCACAAATACATACTTAAAACTATATTGCTGTATATTTTACACCATTCATAAACCTGTTCTAAGCACCAACAATAAAAATGTGGAGCCTCAATATTTGTGTGCCGGCCATAGCTGTTTGGCTATTGCTTCTATATTCATATATATGTATGTATGTAGATAAGTGTGAACCTAACCACTAATACATATGTGTGTACCAATATTTAATATGTACTCGTATGTACATATGTAATTCTGGGCACTTGAGTTAGCAGCAGGAAAGTTTCTGGTATCTGGATGGTGCCATCGTAGTCGTTGTTGTACTGCGAAATGCGGTGCAGCATTCCGGCGGTGGTTTGTGCCTACACGCATACATGTGTATGCGCTAGTGTTCGTTAAAGTGGTGGCCGATTTGTGCCAATTGCGGTCGATGCAGCACGCTAGACGTTTAAGTACTTATAACTTCTACGATAACTACAACAATACTATTCAAAAACCGTTAGAGTATAACAAAAACTATTGCTATTACTTGATTAATAATTCTGCATGCGAATTCACCTGCGAAAGCTTTATGAATAAATTTAATAATATTCTTAACCCAACAAATAAGGCGTTGGAGTAGCCGTTTTATGTTGGTGTATGTGGACTTTTATGAATGCTTAACGGAATCTGATTGCCTAAAGAGTTTCAGGTTGCACGTTTAAATTCAAAAGACGGGAAAAGACAAGTCAACAAAATGATTTAAAATATATGTATTTTATTTAAAATATGAATATATGTACATACATATATGTATGCATATAATATTGTGATTTGTGTGCCTTTGTATTCGCGATTCGTTAGAGTGATTAATGTTCTATTGCTACAAACAAAAAGAGTGATTTGTTAAAAAAATATCTAATACTCGTATGTATATTATATAATGCAGAAAGGAGTGGTATTTAGTCGAATGCAAACAAATTGTCGAAAATAATATTTGTGATGTGCAAAGTCTTCTTACGTACATATTTGTACAGTGGCGCAAACGCTTAATCGTGCTTACTCAATCGTTCAACTTTAAACGAGGTTTTTGAAACTATTAATTAACTTTATTTCGAAAAAGCATGTACTCAAATTAATCACATCTAAAAAATTATATTTACATTCAACATTTTTACACTGGGAAATATAAATAAACAAATTCGGAGAGTTCATATCAAAGCGAATAATTGTCCATAAATAGGATGCGACAGGATCCCTTTTATTTTAAACGCGTGGTCAATATGCGTATTTCATTAAAACCGCTACAGCTTTCGAAGTGCTATCAGTTTTGCTACGAGTTTTGAAGTGATAAAGAGGACCTCCAGCTGATTGTTAATTGCATGAAGAAGGATTTTTTTAGAAAAATCGGCAATGTAATGAACAAAACTCATTCTAGAGTGCAATACATAATTAGAGGATACAAAAGGGAAAGGAAAGAAGGAAAAGGAAGAAACGTAATGGTCGCGACGAACGTAGAACTTTATAAAATATTAAGAAGAATATAATACAGTGGTTTGTGATAAAACAGTTCGAAATGTGTTGAAAAAAGATAACTTCCAGGGGTGAATTGCGTGAAAGACGCCCTTTATCAGACCGAAAACTAAGAATGCCCGCATGAAATTTGCCACTGAATATATACTATAGCTGAGGATATAGACTAACGGTAAAATATAACTAAACCACTACCTTTTCTACTTATTCTGTTGGTTTAAGGCATTATAGACTGATGAAAGCAATTATATAGTAATTTAAATAGATCGGATGGAAAGTGCTACGTGAAAAGTTACTCTGAAGTGTGGAAGTAATTCTGTGATACGGTGTGTTTCAAGCGCAGATGTCGGGTATATTTGCTTTATGGAAGGCATTGTGGATAAATGTCAATATCTGAGCATCCCTGAAGGTAATGTTAAGCAAAGTGCCGAAGGGTTGTGTACTGAAAAATGAGTTTTAATTACATTTAGGCATTACATTTTGGAGGATTATTCGTTTGGACAACAAGAGTTCTACAGCCTTGTTTATTTTTATTTGTCAGTATAAAAATGGTTCCGCCGTAGCCGAATGGATCGGTGGGTGACTACCATTCGGAATTCAGAGAGAACGTATGTTCGAATCTCGGTGAAACACCAAAAATAAATAAAAAGTTTTTTCTAATAGCGGTCGCCCCTCGGCAGCCAATGGCAAACCTCCGAGTATATTTCTGCCATGAAAAAGCTCCTCATAAAAAATATCTGCCGTTCGGCGTTACGCTACAAATAGGAGAAGAAGCTCGGCCAAACACCCAAAAAGGGTGTACGCGCCAATTATATATAATAATGAATGTTGAATGTAAATATAATTAAATGTAAATGTTAATGTGAACACAAGTGATAAATTTTGTGCAACTGTTTTATTTAAAAATGTTCCACTTGTAACGTTTTAGTTCTTTCAAATGTTCGTGAACAAATCAACAAGTGTCTAGTAAAACGTTACCTACTGTACATATTTTTACATATTTCTCAGGAGATACTATAAACAGAAATAAAGTTATAAAAAATCTGGTAAAAAACATCAAGTTATGCATATAACACTTTAGCTCTACCACTATATTTTAAAATACGTACATCCAAGTACAAACATTTATTTTTATTATATTTGTGCCCAATGAGTGTGCCACATAATGTCGCATTTGAAACATGAAAATGATAAAAAAGTATATACTGGGAGTGGCAAGCTGCCCATCCACACAACGGCGTACGGACTTTATAAAATTACTTCAGACGTAACCTAACATAAATACTCTCTTATTGAATATCAAATTATTATATCAGAACCAAATATCGGTGGGCGCATTGCAAAAAATACATTTTTAGATATACTCGTACTATATATCATACTTGCCCCAACCAGTATAATTTCGTAACCCTACGATTTCTTTTCATATACTATTTACCCCATCGCAAAATACGCAAAAATTAAAAACACTATTTCCTATGAAAATATAATTCATACTTCAGTAACACCATTTTTAGAATTATTGCGCGTATGCAGTTTCATGACTGAATTTTGGTACAACAAAGTGCAAGTTTGAAGTGACTATAAAATACCAAGTGACTAAAAAGTACCTAGGGCTTTTCTTCTATCATACATAAAATATACATACATACGCCATCTCCTAAAAGGAAGAAACTAAGAGATTTAATTTCAGTGGTAAGAGATCGCAACAGTAAATAAAGGTGCTTTAGTCATAGTTTGTCATACTTAATTCGCAAAGTAACCTTTTTATGTTGTATGAAATATAATATTTGGTTGCTAAACCAATTTTTTTACCCACCATAAATCCACAGCCTAATAAACAAAAGTGTTTGTCAAAAGAGTTTTCAACCCTTCAGTGACTGGCAAAACTAAACAAATAAATTAATTAACTAAAAACAATATTCAAAACAACCGCATTTTAATAACAACGCAAGTCTTCTCGTATCCGAAGTTACATCAACTAATGGTGAGTAAACGTAATTTAGTAAGCGCCTTAGTTGACCGAGAAAATTACAAAATATTTATTATTAGCACTTGTGTTCCTTTTTCAAGGTTATGTTAATGTTTTTTAATTTTTTTCCAAAAGCAATGGGCTTTAAAATATTTATTTATTTATTTATTTAATATATGGAAATTAACAATAAATTATTATTTTACAAAAAAAACTAGCACTAGCTGCCAGGGCTTACGGCTTTAAAATAACTCGCGAAGATTTTGTACATGATTGATGCGGGCTTACAGCCAAGCATGGTAAGCATCCAGCACATTGAATATAAAAAATTGTGAGTGTCCCGGCGTATGTTACTGTGACTGAACTGCTGTTGTATTAATTGTTCTGTTAGTCTAAGCGTCGACTAAGTCCATCCTGTATAGGTTCAATATCCTTGCTAGTGCTACTGTAGGGGTGCATAATAGTGCTGTTTCGCATAAGTGTTTTTGTTTACCACCGTCCACCATACTAAGATACCATAGCAGCTGTGTGAACGAAGTCGATAAGCCCTATGTTTTATTGTGTCAGAAAAAAGGAACCGCGATTATTCATGAAGTATAAAATATATACATATATTTAAAGAAATGATACATGAAAGTTTGTACAAAACTACCAGTCGCAATTACTCAATAAACCGTGTAGGCTATGTTCAGAAACGCATTATAATGCGCAGTACTTGCAGCCCTGGCAGCACTGTCAATGTGACAATTCATGCAACTGATAGATTTGTTGAAAAATTGCAAATAGATTTGTTGCATTTATGAACGCGCTGTGCAGTAAAATGGAATTGTTACTAAGTTTGATCATGGACGATGTATGTGAGGAAAAAACCAATAGTCTTTTATTAAATTTAAGAAAAAAAACCGTGTAAAGCTTAAAAGAAGGACATATCTTGTCAAAAGTTTAATATCAAAACGTAAAAAATAAGTCTTTTTTTAAAACAATAAAATCTTTTTTTTATTCGCTTATATGTGATGAGTAAATTAGAAAATTTTCGCTGGGCGATGTTTCTATCTATTTTTAAATCTTTATTAACTTTTTTTACTTCATCTACGACCTTAGCCCAGAGCACGCTCTTTTTCCTCCTTCCCGACGTGAACTCGTTTTCCATGCTCAGTCGGACTCTGAGCAGTAATTTTATCTCCGATGTACTAAAGTAATCACTAAAACCAAGAAAAGTATAATAAAATAAAGTATCGTATTCTTCATCAATTTTTGTATTAAAAGGTAAAATAAATAATTAAATACCCACTTTTCATCAGACATTGTCCTAGCGTATTTATTGGCTGTGTGAAAATTTTTCCTGCAAATAATGCACGACTTTTGATACAAAAATGACGTTTAAGAACGCGTTGCATTTGCAGTACTGCCATATTTGCATTTTTGAACGCACTGCTCACTCTGAAATGGTATGTTGCGCATTATAATGCATTGTTGAACATACCCGTAGTCTTCAACGTTGTCGAGTATAGCCTGACATCTTCTTCATGCTTTGAACCAGCTTTTCTGCGTAGCTCGTCGACAAACAGGACTAGATTTTGTGAACTTGACGCACGAGTTGCTTTAAATCATGGACTGACCTTTCGGCAAGATGCGCTTTCATAGTTGCCAACACATTTACATTTACCATTACTGTGACGCCATTTTCTTGTTTTATTGTTTCTCAATGTGTGTCACCAGATCGCCGTCATTGTTCTTACAGGAAAACGCCTCGGTCTAGAAACCTTCTGTACACCGCCGAACTTTCTGGTAGAATTTTCGGGCGTTGTTCCTGTTGGCCAGCATCTCAAGCTCCTCGCACTCACGTATTTCGGCCTCTCGTTTCTTCTTTCAGATAATACGTCTATCTTCCTTTTTTAGCTCTCTGTAGAGATCCCACATGGCTCGCGTTTCGCCCGATCGCAGCGGGGCTCTATAAGCGGCATCCTTGGTATTGATCTGGACAACGTTTATTTTCAACAAGACGGCGCTACGTGCCACACAAGCAACGAAACCATTGATCTTTTACGGGAGAAATTTCCTGACCGTGTTATCTCTCGAAGAGGTGTCCACATTTGGCCACCGAGATCTTGTGATTTAACACCTTGTGACTTTTTTCTTCGGGGCCACGTGAAAGAGAAGGTCTACGGTAACAGCCCAGGGTCGATTCAAGGCCTCAAAGATGGAATTCGTGAGGCTATCGAGGACATAGGACAGTCACTTTGCAATTCGGTTATGAAAAATTTCATGAAAAGGATATTGTCCTGTAAGCGTGGTCGTGGTGGTCATTTGTCTGAAGTTATTTTCCACCATTAGCGGCATACCTTCCTCTTTATAATGAAATAAAGATCCGATTATTTATATTAAAAAATAGCTTTTTTCTTTGAATATCAAAATAACACCTTTTATTAAAACCCCTATATCAAAAAAATAGGCCTGCGCATACATATTTCAAAGATGTTAGTATGTCAGTCACAAGCGCCCTACATATGGCTACATATGTTTATCACATATTAAATCCCCTGCTACCCAGTAAATTAATATTTTAGCGTCTGACAGGTGTTTAGACTGAGCTTCTCTGAGCACTTTTGTAAGGTGCTAAAGTTTCCAGTTCAGGTTGTTTTTGTGACCAGTTTTTTATGATAGAAATTCACTCGGTGGTTATTAATTTCATTTTACATGTCCGAAACAATATATTATATAATTATACATATATAAAATTCAAAAAGAAATGCTTGTTACTGTTTACTCTCTATACAGTAAAAATTTTACGTTAGATTTTAATTTTTTCACTCGTCAATTATGTTATCTTGGTTTGATATACCCCATGCACGTGAATGCAGTATATTGTAACATTAAATATTTAGACGAGCCTTTACCGATCCAGTGCAACTAATACAACTATGAAACAAAGTCAAAGAAGAGAAGAAATTGGTGCATGGCTTCGAGTTTAAGCACATTTTCCAAATGATTGTTATTGGGGTTACACACACACACACACACATTGGCAACTAAAGAATCAAAACACTATTGCACATTACTGAATAAAACTGCATATAATGCATACATTCAGTGGAAAGCTATACACATGCATTTACGAATATGTATTTGTGCATGTGTTGACATGTAGGTATGTATAATTCGAAAAATTAGTGAGTTTATTCGCTGATTCATAAAACTTATCTCCATCCACAAACGAGCGCAGACAAGAGCACTGAGCTGCAGAGCTGCGTTACAAATTGACTTTCTCCACTTTTCTTTTGTTGGTGTACTGAAAGTCGCCACTAACTAGTATTTATTGGATAGTATTTATTAATGCTATGTACAATATTTAGTATGTTCATACATACGTAAAAATAGATACGTATTGATGTATATGTATTAATAGGCGCTATTGCATTTTGTATAGCTATGCTTTGGCGTTTACTAGTTAACTTATCGCCTCAGTGGAAAATAAGCGTTTGACGCCTGGATAGTACGTAAAGCGGTGGTACCTTTAGCTGCCCGAATCTTACATTCGTTAAATTTAGCCAGCCCGCTTCAGCGATCTCGTTCGTACTCGTTGCGCATGTTTGGCCACTATGTACTTTGTTCGCAATCAAAGAGTGAATAAGTAATACAAAAAAAATTAGTTTGCGCAATGTTAAAATTGCAATGGTTCATAATTAGATTAATATTGCACAAATAGGCTGGGAGGTGTCCACTCGTGCAAAACCAAATTGATTTACTTAGGCTTTTATTCTTTGTACTCAAACACACACAATAGTACATATCTTAAGTTTTAGGAGTAAGTAACTAGGATTTGTAAATCCAAGTCTTATTATTGTCTCCAGAAAGGGTTACAATATGTCATCCAATAAAAGAAAACATTGTAATAACGCACTGACGGCAAACGTAAATACATGCAAATGTATTTCTATACATACATATGTACTTATGCATGTACATTGCCCCTATGTCCGCTTAGCATTGACCCACAATAGGAATTAAATTAAGAATTTCAGCATATTTGTGTACTTCAATGGTCACATACACTTAACATGAAAAAACTGCGCCTTGTGTCAAGTTAAATTTCTAACTTCGCAGCTATATTTTATCGTGCACTTAATCCGTTACACAAAGAAATACATATACAAGTTTTTTTTTGTAAGTAATTTTTAGGTATGCTATCTATTATAGTTTTTTGATAGTTTAATTGATCTTCTATAGCGAAACCAAAAGCTTACAATGATTTCATAAAAGCCAAACGCAACCTCACTCCTTTCTGAAGAAAAACTTTTCAAAAGTACATTATATAATTTAATAATAAAAAGAAAGAAAGTGATGCAAAGTCTATAGCGCCAATTATATACATATATGTATAAAGTCTATATTGCAACTGCAATCTTAGCTTGAAATACGTAAAATATTCTGACAAAATAGTAACAGAAACTTAGCTCAAATTTAAATATCATTTCAATTTAATTTAATAATTTAGTAATATTTATATAAAAAAAGAATGTCTTCAAATTTGCAATGGTATTGAAAATGAAAAAGATCATTTTGCATTCAAAGACTCTTATGGGGCTTTTGAGGAGCTCTCGCAGACAGTCTATTTCACTTTCAATTCAATTTTGCTTACGCTTTCTGTCCTAATTCATAAAGTGCTTTGTACAATATGTATACATATAACAATCTATAATAAAGGGTTTTTCAATAAGGGCGGGTAGATGTTGAAATGGAATAAAATGGCGTTTGCTGTGTGGCACGTAGCGCCGTCCTGCTGGAACCACATGTCGTCTAGGTCCATATGGTTCAATATGGGCCATAAGAAATTGGAAGGGCCACCACGTCTACCGAAAATTGGGCGCAATGCGCGCAACGTTTGCGTTAATGAACACTCATTTTGATAATAAAGTTTCATCATTTGAACGTGCTGTTCAATCGTGTAACTTGCCATGATGATTTGGCATAAACAAATGAATAATAAACAAAAGATTTGACAGATGTCACCAAAACAAAATGGCTGCCACAGAGCGCCAAAATCGACCCGCGCCAATTGAAAAACCCTTTATAAAAATTAATCGTAAAATGTGTTGGTTTGCGCATAACTCAACAACGCTTAGCAATTCTTTTTTTTTAAATGTTCCTGGAAGTCCAAGGATGGTTTGTACGGCGAGAAAAATTCGAATAATTTCCGGGAAACCCCTAAAACAGCCCTTTTCTTTTTCCCATACAAATATTGCGCGTTCGTGTGTGTGCGTGTTCGCGTTAGAGGATCTAATGCGTTCACACAAAAGTGATAATATCGTGAACGCGACCAAATTGAAAAGTCAAAATATGTAAGAGCAATAGATTTGATTGGCCTCGCAATATTCTTTATTTTGTTTTAGTTTCAGAACGAGTTAAGGAATGATTTCATTCACAAATAATAAATAAAAATAGTTAAGTAAATTCTACGAATAATCATGCAGGGCTGAACAAATCCAAACATATTTTAAGAAGAATAAAAGACAAACATATGTTAAGAATAACAAGAGACAAACATTATTAATTAATCTAGAAAACCCATGTTTCTCACATGGTCAATTGTATATTGCCTGTTCCCGTGTTGGAAAACCATCAGATTTGTTTGTTTATTCACCAGGTAATCAAACAAAAAACATTGTATATCATAAAGCACTACAATAAAAATAAAACAGATTTTTGTTAATAATTATGATTTACTTGATTTACAATAAAGCGATTACTGAAAATACTTACATATATACGTTTTATTTCATTATTCTTTATTATAACGGTTACTAACCCTATGTTAATAATACGAATAATAAATAATTAATTTTCTCTATGTTTTGTCATTGAAGCACCCGCTTTATAAATATTTGTCACCTTTAGGTTCCCACTATCCCTTTAGATAATTTTTCAATTAGGTTTGAACCTTAAGTTCCCTTCTTAGTTTGAAGCCCTCTAACAAACATCCCAGTCGGGGTTTTTAGTGGGTCCCAAAATGGTGGCCAAAGTTCGTGGAAGTGAAGATATATGTATACTTAGGTCACTGAGCTGACCCTTTTCTTTAATTCTCCTGAACAGAACCGTCACCATGATGATAGGGCGGTGTGTGAGGGTCAGCAGAGTAAAAACGTCTTAAGGTCGAAATATAAACTGTCACATTCAAAATCTATTTGACAGAACGAAGTCTGTCGGGTCCACCAGTATATTATAAAACAAATACTTTATTTTAAATTTATTTACTTTTGGGTTTTGTGCCATTTTTAATTCTCAAAGTAAAATATTGGAATGTAAACAGATAAACACATATTTGTCAAATGACATTAAAATGTAATAGATTTGTGTTAAATCTGATTTTTACAAACTTGGCTGTAGTATATACTATAGTACTATAAATATATAATTGGCGCGTACACCCTTTTTTTGGCTGTTTGGCCGAGCTTCTCTTCCTATTTGTGGTGTGCGTCTTGATGTTGTTCCACAAATGGAGGGACCCACAGTTTCAAGCCGACTCCGAACGGCAGATATTTTCAAATACACTCGGAGGTTTGCCATGCTTACTGAGGGACGACCGCTATTAAAAAAACCTTTTACTTTATTTTAATCTCACACCCCGATTCGAACCTACGTTCTCTCTGAATTCCGAATGTTACTCACGCACCAACCCATTCGGCTACGGCGGCCGCTATAGTAGTAAAAGAAAGTAAACCCAGTTTTAAATATTTAATATCAGTTTAATTTATATTTTATACTTTATATGTAACAGGCGCTTACACCCTTTAATTGGTGTTTCGCCGAGCTTTTCCTCCTACTTGTGGTGTGCGACTTGATGTTGACCCACAAATGCACATTAGACAATATACCCACGC